>JAVSBS010012888.1:90113-116346 GCA_033124195.1 Coracias cyanogaster | reverse complement strand
TCTCCTTGTGTGATGCCTGCCTGAAGGAGAGACACATTGGACACACCCTCGTCTGTTTTACAGAAACTCACTCCAGCTGTAAGCTCTTGTCTCTGCATTGAGGAAAACATACATGCACTTGGATAACTTACTCTGTCTATTCAATAGAGAATTCTTCTGTTAATGTCCTCTTATGTGATGCCTGCCTGAAGGAGAGACACACATTGAACACACCTCCGTCTGCTGTATAGAAACACGCTCCAGCCGTAAGCTCTTGTCCCTGCATTAAGGAAAAACATACATATACTTGCGTAACTTACCCTGTCTATTCAATAGAGAATTCCTCTGCCAATGTCAACTTATGTGATGCCTGCTTAAGGAGAGACACACATTGGACATACTTCTGTCTGCTTTACAGAAGCACACCCCATCCGTAAGCCTTTGTCTCTATACCAAAGAGAAGCACGCCCGTACTTGAATTACTTACTTTTCTGTTTCGTAGAGGAATCCCTCCGCCAAAGCTCCTCTGGTGGAGGTCTGCTTGAAAAAAGAGACTCGTGTTGGAAGCATTCACGTTGTTCGCTTGGCAGAGGGCCGCTCCCCTTCCTTGTCCCGCTCCATGCTTTAAAAAGGTATACATACCTGGACATTCACCTGCCTGGTAGAAGATCTCCCCCTTCTGTCCACTAGCTCCCGTGCCGGCCACGGCTTGACAGTCCGACGGTTCGAGAAGTGTTGCTTACCTGGATACTTACCTGTTGGCCGGGCCGGTGGCCGACTTCCGCCTCCCCTAGTCGTTACGTTCTGGCATGAGTTGCCTTGAAGAATTCCACGCATTCCCTGGGGTCAGAGGTTCGGTCCCCGCCCCTGTTGGGGGACCCAGAAGCTCATTAGGACTTTTAAATTATTTAATAAAACTTGTTAAACTTTCCATCCGGCTGGCTGGTCTTTGGCACGCTCCTCGAGGTGGTCTGGGGTTTAGGGTTGGGTGTCTGGCTAGACCCCCCAGACCTGTGACAATATCTTGGATTTAAACAGGAGTTTGTTGCCCCTGTATCGAGCATGACAATAATGGGTTTTCCTTCGATTTTAACTTGCAACATTGGTTTTTGAACAACATCACAGGATATCATTGGAAACTGATTCATCCCCTTAGGATCCTCTGGGCAGCCTGTTCCAGTGCCTAACCAAGATGACACAGCCTTTAAATACTGATGCGTAACAATTCACCGTACCCTTTCTGTGTGCATGATGCTTCGCAAAGTCACCTCTGGAGGCATTCAGAGTCATTCAGCTGGTAATTTTAAGGGGAGAACCCTTCAAAACATTGACGTGTTTGACTTCAAGATGACAGTTAATGCTTTATCAGTGGGTTGAGGGGATGATGCTGAGCACCAGTGAACTAATGAAGCATGCTTCCTACCCAGACCTCTGCTTTTGGAAAGCATTTTTGACCTCCCTGGTTTTACCAGACCATTGGGAGGAAAATTAACACAGCATAAAACTAATTTCCTTACGACTTCTAGGAAACGTGCAGCCGGCTATAAAGCAGGTGAGACTGGCCAAGTTGTCTATACTTGGAGCTGTACTTCTCTAGCTTGACTGAAACAAGAAATTTCAAGAACAAAGATCGTGAGGCCAACAAATAACATTTGATTAGGAATAATGTTTTTGATATTATGGGACATTGTGCTTTACACAGTGTGGTTTACTCAGTGAAACCGGGTAGTTACAGACACTCCGCTGTCCTCAGTAGTATTGGTGGGGCTTCACAGAACTATTCCTTTAGCTGAATGCATGATGCTCATTTCCATGAAAGCTCTAGTGAAGGGGTATTTTATTAGGAACAGTAAACCTGCATCAAATTTCTAATGGAAAATATTCCCATCAGAACTCAGACCACTTAGAAAGGATGTGGTAAACTGCTTGCTGAATTGAAGAGAACTGTAAAGTAATATAAAGTAACAAACAACAACAAAGGACAGCTTGTTTTTTAAAAACTACTGAAGAATTAGTCACAGAAACCTCTTGATGAACACATTCAGTCAGTTCCCAGATCATTCAAGAACAACCTGACATATTTCACACTGCAATCTTCTCACAAGTTTATTTATAATTTTCCATCTACAGTTTCTCCAAGGCCTCGTATTTCCGTGTTGTCAGGACAGCCAGTGGTAGCAGCCACTTCCAAACCTTTAACATCAAAATGACACAGATGCAAATAAGACACATAAATCTCATGACCCTTCACACCGGGAGGCAAAAATGCTGCATAGCTGTTCTTCAAAAGCAGCAGAGCGACTACTGACCTGCACAGTCCTTGGGACTCATTGTGTCACTTAGTCATTGTGAGATGGAGTTCTCCGAACCCACTCTGGAGAAAATGGAGGGTACGTGTGCATGGGATGGGAAGCCAAGGTCTCTTACTCTGTCTGAAAGTGGTTGGGGGTAGCACCTGTACCCCATGTGAGCACATACCCTGTCCCCAAGGCAATGCCTATGCTCAGTCCTGGAGTACCCACAGAAGACAGCAAGGACTTCACCTGCCACTCACTCTTCCTGGAACCTTCCCAATAAAACCTCCCAGACTTCAAGACCAGGTTGGATGGGGCCTTGAACAACCTGATCTAGTGGGAAGTGTCCCTGCCCATGGCAGGGGGATTGGAACTAGATGATCTGTAAGGTCCTTTTCAACCCAAACCATTCTATGATTCTGTGCTTCTGAGACTTTCCCAGCTTGCCCCTCATGCCCTACCAAATTTTGCTACAAAACCCAAGGGGTTTTGTCTTTGCTCTGCGGGCAGCAAGACTACATTTACCAACATTGCAGGGAAGCCTTGAGCCTCTTCCAGTGAGACAAACCCAAAGCCATTAGATCCTCCCACCAAAACCTTTCTTTGGAGCCATGAAGCTCTCTGCTGTCAGCGACCTTGGTTTCTACTTGTTTTGAACTTTGATTGGCATGGAGAAAATTTAACCATCATGGAAATCAGACTCTTATTCCTAGTCCCTTGTATGCAGAGCTTACAATGTGGCTGTTGTTGTCACCTAAACGGAAGCAGAGTTTACATTGAAGTCACTTTTGAAGCCAGCTCTGCTTTCACCGCACATAGTGCAAAGATGTTATTTTCAATCTAAAAGACTTCTATTACCCTTCAGGGAAAAGAGTCACAAGAAAACCAGCAAAAGTCAAATCTTTTAGCAAAGACAATCATTAGGATTTGTGTCTGGTCTCTGACAGTCTCCACTGAAATGGACACAAAGCGTCTGCCAGCCTCGGTGGAGGATGAGGGGACGCCTTCGAGATTTAAGAGTGCAACGTACCAAAATAAAGACATAACTGTTCCATAGTACATGCCCCACAAATCTCTCTAAGTGTAATTACACAGCAATTTGTAGGACCTCATAAATATCCCGCTGCCACATGTTATTTATTAGCAAAATCTACAAAATTGCAGAATAATTAAAGGATAAGTTACATGATATTTGTGCCCAGTGACTCAATAAAATCACTTTCACAGCTGTTTCGACATAATGTTCACTTTATTTATGAATAAATTGTTATGCTGAAACAGCTGCTAAAGTGCTTTTAATGTTGCCTGGCTTTACATCTATTCATAGCTGGGTCGCTAATAGAAATCCTATTTACCTAAATTTTCCCCTGTGTTGAATAATTTACAGAGGATAACACTTTAGGATTGCATTCACAGGACTCTGCTATGAAAGCACTTGCTGCTTGAAATTCTGTAGTTCTCCCTGATACTTCTCTATAGGAAAAATAAAAGTTTGTAAAAGTCTTTTAAGCCAGAGAATATTCCTCTTGATATAAACATATCCCACTTACTTAATGCCTAAAGAAGTTCAAACTTGTGCACAAGGAATGTATTTCAAGTCAGATTAATTACCTCGATATTAGACTGGAGAAATTATGCTGTAGGGAACCTCTTAAGGTCATCTAGTCCAACTGCCCTACAACAAGCAGGGACATCTCTGACCAGGTCAGGTTGCTTAGAGCCCCATCATGCTTGATCTTGAATGTCTCCAGGGATGGGGCCTCCACCACCTTTCTGGGCAACCTGTTCCAGTGATCAACCACTTGCATATTAAAGAACTTTTTCCTAATGTCCAACCTAAATCTACCCTTTTCTAGCTTAAAACCCCTACCCCTCATGGTGACATACTAGATTTTCCATCACGTGCTTTTTCTTCTTTTTGCAGGATGGATGGTGCTTTCCCATAAGCCAAGTCGTTCAGTATTCACGTCCAGCCCTACTCCACTGCCTGACTCACCACACACCAATAAGCTCCGTGTTTAATAGGACAGTGCTTCAGAGAGCTCCCTTGCTTCATCACACACGGAACCAGGGAAGAACAGAAACCCCACAACTTGGTACTTAAAGACTGTATTTAATGAGTGCGCCAAGACACTCAGTGCTGTGGAGTGATGTTAACTTTGATTCTTTCACACGCAAGATTATGCATTTCATTCAGCAGCTTTAATACATTTTTAATGGTTTTCTGCACAGGGTTTCCTAATAAAAGTGAAGCAGAACTAAAAAAGTTCCATTTCTGGAAACTACTCACTAGATACTGTCTAGTTCTGTAAAAGTTTGCATTCAGGAAGACTGGAGGATGCTGAATTTCCCAATCTCTTGCAATAAGGCATGATCCAGGCTCACTGTCACAGTTCCTTTTGAGAAGAGATCTCTTCTGAAGAGCACAGCAGAGCAAGGCTTTAGGACTGGCATGGCATTTTTAAGGGACAGCCTCTGAAGTAATTTCATAGAATGGTTTGGGTTGGAAGGGACCTTATAGACCATCTAGCTCCAACCCCCCTGCCATGAGCAGGGACACCTCCTACTAGACCAGGTTGCTCAAGGCCCCATCCAACCTGGCCTTGAACACTTCCAGTGATGGAGCATCCATAACTTCTCTGGACAACCTGTGTTAGTGTCTCACCACCCTCACAGTAAATGAATCCATTTAAATTTAGATTGCAAAGGGAGCCATTTAAAGACAACTGGGTTGAAAAATCCAGCTGTGTAGAAAGCACTGTGATACTCAGAGCTCTCATGATTTTGTGTCTGCGTATTTCTCAGAAGGCAAGTTTGCCCAATCACTTTTTGAAAACAAGCAGAGGGCACGTAGCAGCCTCCATGGTGATGCAGGAACATGATTTCTGTCTAAGAAAAATCAAAGTCTGTTTCCTGGTTATAACAATTAGCAATTATCAACCTGGGCTTGAGGTGTTTGTGAGGCATGGGAGCTGCAAGACTTTCATTCATACAAATCACCACCGCTTCTGGTAGCTATGATTTATCCAAGCTGATGTTTTAAGGGAAATTGTTATGCATTGTTTCAGAACAATAAAGCAGAACACTCTGAAGGCAATCTAAGCAATATGCCTGTGCTGTGCCTCTCAGCTAAGGGCTTCAAGTACCTTGAGAAGTGATTTCAAGCTTATGCATTATTCATCTGCAACAACTGTCTTTTAAAATATAACTGTTAGAGGTAACAACAATCAATGCTTATTCACCATTCCATCACTACGCTTAACAAGGACTAGCTTGTGATTTCAATACACAAGAACATTCCTGAAATCACTCCGCTCTTCTCAGGCTCTTACAAAAATGCAGTGAATTGTGACAAAATGGGGCTGGTTATGTGTATCCTTTCCCCAGAACTTCCTCAGCATCACGGCTAGTGCTGAAATCTGCTGAAAACTTCACTCCTTTGTGAGTTGAAATTCCTACTGTTAGAGAATTGTAAGTCAGAACATATAATAATATTTTAAAAACTCTATTTGTGCTGCAGCGTAGACATTTCTCTGCTTTTCTTCCAGCTAAGTGCGTTGTACAAGCTGGTTTCTGAGGATAAACATAACTGTGCATGGAAATAATGGAAAATGTATTTAGGCCATGTGCTATTTCTGTTGCTTAGTTTAATGATTTTTGAATATGGCACATTGTGAAAGGCTGCGTTTCCTTTTTGCATTGCATTTTACCAGCGAGACCCATTGCTTCTGGCAGAGATACAAGTGTTACACAAAAAATGCCATGAAAGATGAGGAGGAATCACAGCCAGGGGTTTCTAGACATCCATTAACCAAATATCACACAGGCGAGAAGTAATTTTTTTTTCTTTCCTAACTGCAATAAAGAAAATCTAGTACAACACCAATTGGAGTGATGATAATCCTGGGTGAGGCAAACTGGGCTGGCCAGATTCAATATATTGGGGTGCTCATCCATTTGACTTTGATTTGGATGAGACACTTTGAGTGGCAAAGCTAGTTTCTTTATGTGAGAATAAGTGAGATGCTGGTCAGGTCCAGTATTTTCCCCTTATGCTCTCAAATCCTTCCCAAAGACTTGAATATACACATTGTCCCTCTGTTATATAAGCATAGAGATTTATTACTCGTGCCATTGCCACCATTAAGATGGGTTGCAAAAGAAAGACATCAAATAAGATGTTGACAAGAAGGAAGACAATAAGACGCAAAAGGATGTCTGATTTTCTCCAGAACATATAGATTATTTCCTAAATCCCAAACTGTGGCTGCTGCTGGGGAATGCAAATCAGAGAGCACAGAGGAAGAAAATAAGTTAGCTGCATAGCCAGGTGAAGTGCTGGGGCCTGAGTTGTGGGCCCCAAGTTGGAGTTGACCTGTGAATGAGTCATAACCTAGCAGAATGTTTTGTTTTTCCTACTGGCTTCGTGTTCCAGAGGCAGAACCTGCCCCACCTGTGTCTCTGTGGCTCCGCCCTCACCCAGGTGGTCGTGGTTGGGGTGGTGGGTGAGGCCAGGATTATATCAACCAGGAGCTGATAAGTTGGAAGAGCTTCCTGTTGGGTGTGGCTTCTGTTGGGGCTGGTTGCATCTTGCTGAGCTTTCTGAGTGGTGTCCTTCCATGTGGAATGCTACTGAGGGAGCCATCTCCATCTGTTGTGTTCAGCAGGTGAGGCTGGTACCACAGTGGGCAGTGAAGGAGCTGGGCCCACAGGAACTTCTGGCAGGACTGTCTGAAGGAAGACTTGTGAGGGGCTATTGCTGAGTTCAGCATTGTCCTGTGTGATCAGGCAACGGATGGCAGCATAAAATGATGACGGCTGAGCCAGCACAACACCAGGTAAGTCTGGTTACTGTTGAACCAAGTACATAAGCCAAGTACAAGTGGCCCTGTACAGATGCTTTGCTCCCTAGATGCTGTGGATGTCTACTTCTTTCCATGTACACCTCCAGTTAGGGGTGGGGGATGAAACTCAGCACCTGGGGCTGCTGTAGCAGGGATATCATCCAGTTCCAACCCCTCTGCCATGTGTGGATACACCTTCCACTAGACCAGGTTGCTTAAGTGTCTGAAACCTGGCATTGTTGAGATGATGAGCAAAAAAGTTATAAACAATTCTGAACATTGGCTGCTACTTAAGGAGAGATTAATTAAGGTTTTCATTTTGGTGAATATGAATTTCCTAGAAATCTAACCATATGACAACCTGTTTTATTTGCAAAACACTTCAGTGGACAAGTTGTTCCCACTGACAACTGAATTTCAGCTATTACAGGAACTCCTTATCCCACGAAAGCAGGCGCAGGTATCAGCACTGCTGTGTACTCCTGCAAGTACAGTTTTTGCCACCAGAAATAAGGCTGCAAACATCTGTCCCATGGACTATTGATATCTCTGCGTGCTTATGTTTCATCATAAAAATTCTGGTGACTCTGAATCTTCAGCATGGTAAAGAAGCAATGCAATATGCTCCAAAATGCAGCAATCTGGGCAATGTAAGAACAGAAGAAGAGTTTCTGTTCCTCCAGACAGGGATATGATAAAGCCTTCCCCAAGGCCATACAGAAAGGAATGTCTCTGAGTCCTGCTGGGACCACACGTGGTCACAGCTCATCATCTCATCACGAGAGATAACTTGCTGGTTTGAGGAGCACATTTTGAGGGACATTAAGGGCTAAAGCTTCTGAGCACCAAAGCAATCTGAAGCCCTTCAAGGCTCCTAAGAACTAATATTGAAGCTGCTATTCTAAAATTATAAAAGCTTAATTTTCTATCAGAGGTACTGTGTAAGAGCAGGGAAACCCACAGTATATGCGCTGCTTCTTCTTGGACCTTACCATCCTGTATCACAGCAATGATTTCTCCAGAAAGCCTATTGCTCTAAATGTGACAAACAGTGTTGGCACTGCTCCTTTGGGCTTGTGTATCATCAGTAGATGGTAGCCTATATTACTTTTTCGCTTCCCTTTACTACCTGTCTGAAGGTTTTTGTGGCAGAGACTCCAAGAGAGTAGAGAGTAGGCAGTAGCTCTGGGTGTATAGTTCCAGACTTCAGAAAGCCCAGTCCTTAATGGGAGAAGCATTCATTTGCAAAGGTGCTTTCAAATTTCTTGCAGGGGTTTTTATGTGAGTAAACACGACACAAGCAGGTGTACTCCTGACCCAAATGAGTCAATGGCAATATACTCACTTACTTTGATGTGAGTCTGTGCAGGATCATTTGTGCTATGAAGATGACATAGGCTATGGTCTGCTTGTGTAACTTTGCAAAATGGAAATGATTAAATTTTCAGTAAATGTCCTTAATGTCAATAGGACTAGGGGAGAAGAAAGTCATGGTCTCACTCATGCAGTGGTGAAAAGCTCATATCTTGCATTGCTGAGTGACATATTTCCCATCCTACCCTTTTGGATTCATGGCTTTGGAATCCTTTAAGGATGCCAGGTGATGTGATGATATAGGTTCAGCTCATTTCCTACATGTCCCCAGAATAAATGTCCAAGAAAATGGAATTTAGTAGATCAAGGAAAGATTAATGCATCAGTAAATGGGCAGAGGCAGAGAAATGTCTTAGCAAGCTGCTGTTCTCTGATCTCGAATCTCTCATCAATACTTTTCAATCTGCTGTGCTGAGAGGGATATCACTTTTAATGCCCCGAGGTCACTGAAACCACACATCAAATCTGTAATCCCTGAGATGGCAGCACGGCAAATGATTTCTCTATTGGTCTTTATAACTGTAATTGCCATTGAACAGAATTTTTATCTATTTCTCACTCTAAATTATGTGACTGATGACACGGCTGGTCTCTGTACAAAGATGAAACTGATGGTTTCTGATGGTGTGAACAGTGGCTTTTATGTCTTTTGAAAACAATTTCTTGCCAGATGGTCTTCTCAGATTGTGTAATCTTCTCCTCTATAGTTGAGGTAACATTGACATTGTAGCATAAACCTTAATTTCCAAGGTATTGTAACCCATAGCCACATAATGTAAAAAAAAAAAAAAAAAAATTAAAAAATAAGTTCCCCACTTCTCATAGTAATAGAACCGAAAAGATTGTGATACTGAACAGTTGTGCAGGTTTGTAAAACTGCTGATTCGTGGCGTATACATGGCTTAGGGTATAATTAACAAGATACTGATTTTTTTTTTAAATTATTAATTTAGATCCTCAGTTCACATGTTGTAGTGTAATCCTGGCTGCTGAAGAACTGTGATGCCTAATGGCTGCTCATTCATTCCTTACAGATTGTGAAGACTCAGAGGGGACAAGCAACCACCCCTACAAGAGCAAAGGCCTTCCAGGCTGGTGTGGCACTTTGGGGTGATACAACTGGGGATGAATATGAGCATCTAAGGCCTGTTCTCTGCCTGCTACGGGGTTAATCTGACTTTCCTGGCCCAGCTTTGTATGCTTTACTAGAGGTAGATTTCTGCATGAGTTCCTGTATGAATCAGTGTTTTAGCTGCTTTCATTTGAAACATCAATTATACAGCTGTGGGGCTTTAAACTGGAGGAGGGAGCAAAGTATTTAGCCACACAGCTCAAGACTAGTGGACACTTTTTGAATGAGTCTCCTTTCCCTTTTGAGGCTGTCTGAGCACTGGTATCCCCTCACTGCCTGCTTCCTTCTTGGGGAAGATGTGATTTAATGCTCTCCTCCTGACAAGACTTAGGTCAAGTCATGATGAGCAAAGTCCGAGATGAATCAGGCTTATTGGATTCTGTTCTCTTCCATCTGTGCATTCTCTCAATAAGAAGCAGGAGTTCCTCAGTCATTTCGTAGCTCCCCATCTTGCTGCAATGCAGGCAGGACCGTCAAGACATCATCTGTGAAATGGGTTTGTTGGTGTTCATGGAAATATGAGGAAACCTCATTGCTCTCTACAACTACCTAACAGCAGGTTGTAGTGAGGCTGGCATTGGTCTCTTCTCCCAAGTAACTAACAACAGAACAAGAGGTAATGGCCTCAAGTTGTGCCAGGAAAGGTTTAGTCTGGATATTAGGAAGAAATCCTTTACTGAAAAAGTGGTCAGGCATTGGAACAGGCTGCCCAGGGAGGTGGTGGAGTCACCATCCCTGGAGGTGTTCAAAGAACAAGTAGATCTGGTGCCTGGAAACATGGTCTAGGTGTCAGGGAGATGTTGGATGAAGATGGTTGGACTTGATGATCCTAGAGGTCTCTTCCAACCTAAATGATTCTATGATTCTATACCTAGCAAAGGGATTTTTTTTTTTTCCCCCTGTTGACTGTGTATTTTGGTTTGGCAGCAATACACTGGACTCCCATGCTGCTGATGTCATGAGTACAGCCACTTTAGCTGCTGGTAGTAGAGGAACAGAGGTGTCCATTTAAATCAGGAATGAGTGGGAAGTGACATTTCCTGGGTGTGCTCTGCAGTGCTGAACTCAGCAGCAGGACAGCTTTCCTTTACAGGTAAAAAAGGCCAGCCTTTGGACTACTTGTCAGGTAGCAGAACTTTGATGTTATTGAAATACTTTTTTTGTGTTTTCTTTCTTTCCAGCATTGCCTGCAAGTATTTATCAAACAGATGTGAAAGCAAGGAGCTGGATTCTCAACTGGTTTAACTGTCACAGTTGATTCAAATAAAGGTATGTTGATTTATAGCAGCTGAGATCCTGGTTTCATAGAAAATTTATTAAAACCAGAAGACTCCCCCCAAATCGCTGAGTCTGATCCTACTAATTCTTAATTCAATGAATGAAGACAGTGGGGTTTTTTTGCCAATAGCCTTATGCAGCTCTCCTGTCTAAGGTGTGTTCTGAAATCCTGCGAACAATACTGCCTTTAAATTATCTTTTGCTGTGGACCAGTCTATTGTATACCCTGGTAATCAGAAGAAACCAAATTCATACATTTTCTACAAGACAACACTCCAAATGTTTTTAGAGAAAAAGGGATTTGGGGTGGAAGACAAATTTTTCCAAAGGAGACAACCACCAGAACAGAACTAACAGAACTAACAGAAAACTAACAGAAAATATGGTTGTTTTTAGAGCAAATACCATATGTCATAAAGCCATGGGGAAACACTCAGCTATGTCATAAATGTGTCTGTGGAGGAACTTGGAGAATTTATCCAGAACCCTCCAAACATAAGGAGAAAAGCCATTGCAGGGAAATGTTGCATCTTGAACTCATGTGGAAATCACACAAGGAAGTCTTAATTCTTGGAAAAAAGTTCAAAGCAGTTGAAAGGTGAGAAAGGAAAACAGCATATGGGGATGAAGTGACCCCATGATTTTAAATATATAACAGGATTAGAGGTAGCTCCACAGTCAACAGCACAACTGATGGAGCAACCGGCCAGGAAGCCAGATGTTGTGGCAGTAGAAAATATCCTCCACCACTTGGCATTTGAGTCCTATAATTGCCAAGGACAATGGAAAAAATTCACATGTGGGAAGTAGCACCACAGGATCCAGAAAGCGATTGCATATGAAGAGAGCTGGGCTTAAAAAAAGGCACGACCGCTCTTTTTTGGAAAGTAGCGTGGCAAAGGGAAAAGGCAGAGGAGCTTTTGAGCAGGGGAAATTGCATTCAAATGTTTGCTCATCTAGTTCCCAGCCAGGGTGATGTGTCTGGCTGCTTAAGTAGCAAGCCCAGTGCAAGTTTTGACATGCAGAGGTTGCAGTGATATGTAATGGGTTGCCATGACTGGTGGGTACCTGTGTCTGGTGACACCCGTGATGCATGACATGGGGAGCACAAACCAGTTGGAGGTAACTGTTGGTTTTTTCTTTTTTTGAGGAATGAAAACCCATCATTTCCTGGAACAGCCCCACTTTTCTGTTCTGTGTGGATGCAGACACCCTGGGCTTGCTTTCACAGGGGATATCAGACAGGAAAGCTCTGCCATTAAAAGCTCAGCAGAGTTTAAACAGCGAATTGGGCTACACCTGTGTAAACTAACTCTTTATCTCAATCTGCAGAGGGATTCACATGTGTACTCTAGCTGCCAGGAGAAGGTCAAGCATGAGTCCCTTGTTATCAAAGATAAGACTATAATTTAGCTCTTGAAAATACAAGTATGTATTCCCAAAGAAAGTGGTCAGAGCTTTGGAAGAGGCTCTTTTCTGAAGATGCAGGAGAGCCTTTTTTTATGCACTCACATGTACTCCTGCCTGCTTGAATTTTTAAAATAGAAGAGCAATCCAAAACAAAACTTTAATGGCTTTTCTGTGCAAAAGGAAAACTGGTTTGAAGCAAAAGCTGGGGATTTGCAGTGATTCTGTTACCTCTGTGGGTAAGATCCTGGGAGGCACCCAGTGGGCAACTGACCTTAGTGGGGACACTTGCTGTGTGTGTCTGTCTGGCAGCAGCACGTGAGCTCTGTGTGTGGATGGAGACCTATGGGCAGCCACCCTGTGCAGCGTCTTTTGTGGCAGATGGGACCAGGAGGACCAAGAGATGACTCACCTAAGAAAATTCCCATTAGCTGGTGGCATCTGAATTTAAAGACTTCTCTGGTTAAATTGGAGCTTTGCAGTAGGATACATAGTCCTGTGACTCAGTGGAGGATGTTGCTGTCATAAATTAGAAAACCTTAGCATTGTTCTCATTTTTTTTATCACACTCAGGTCACACAATTACTAGTCCACTTTAATGCAAAAATGGCTAAATCTGTTCTTTCAGTCCCCAGAGGGGAAAAAAACCCTGGCAAAGGTGACTTTATACTGGTAAATCCCCTGTTTCTACTGGGAAAGCTGTGGCAGGACAGCATGTCCAAAACACCTGCCATGGCCTGGGATTGAATCTAGTGTGGATTGCCTGCTGCGCCCAGATTTACAACATATCAGCTAAAAGCTATAGAAATATCATATGCTTTTCTTGCATGAACGAATACAAACCAAAGGCAGAAAAGAGAAGATGTGTCCAGCGTAATCAAACAACTTATGAATCCTCCCAGGCTGGGGTCTCATCCCTGGGTGAATCTCAGCCAGGTTTCGATGATCAAAACATACTGGTTTTTTGTGGATAGAAGAGAGATGGATCCTTGGAATTTCTTCCTCCAGCTGGAGAGGGGCAGGAGGAGGATGGGAACCATGGGGATGGGAAGTGCTCCAGGACCATGGTGCCTGTTGCAGCAGGGGTCCTCTGAGCCTGAGCCCAGGGAAGGTTTCACAGAATTGTCTGGATTGGAAAAGACCTTTAAGATCACTGAGTCCAATCATTAACCTAAAACTGACAAGTCCTTGACTAAACCATATCCCCAAACACTACATCTACACATCTTTTAAATACCTCCAGGGATGGTGATTCCACCACTGCCCTGGGCAAACTGTTCCAATGCCCAATAACCTTTTTTTGTGAAAAAATTCTTCTTAACATCCAATATAAACTTCCATCAGTGCAACTTGAGGCTGTTTCCTCTTGTCCTATCACTTGTTACTTGGTTGGACAGAAGGATTCCCACCTCTCTGCAACTTCCTTTCTGGTAGTTGTAGAGAGTTGTTTCATTCATGGGTTATTTCATTAATGGGTTTACTCAGCTGTAAATCTTGACAGCATTTGCTGGAAATCCAGAATTATGAAGGCATGCACAGGTAGGAAAGAGGAAGAAACAAGGGACACAGATCTATTATTGATATTTTTCCACAGTTGATCTATGTCCACAAAAATAGCCGGAAACCAGCTGGGGATGTAAATTAGAGACGTTTGGCGGCTTGTTTGCACTGGATATTTCCTGCCTTTCGCTGTGCTTCCCCACTCTGAAAGACTGTTTTTGTCACAGGCAAACTAAAACATGTACTAAAAAGTTAGCATTAAGTACATGGCCTTTTAATCTCCTTTTTATTTTCTTCCCCGTATAAGGGGACCTGCATAAATGCATGTAGGAAAATAACATTCTCTCTCATTCATTTTATAAAATATTTACCTGGATTACCGGAGTTGCTGCTAGAAATGATTTATATTCTGTGCTTCTCAGTGGGCCCTGATGTCATTCCTTGTAGTCCCATTGAAATCATTAACCGGTCAGCGTCATGGCTTTTCATGGTGGTTTCCAGCGCAGTGGTTTCATTAGCTGCACTAATCAATCTTTCACCTAATTTAATATTGAGTTGGTGCTGCAAAGGCAGGGTCCTATGAGGAGCGCTGAGGTGGTCAGCAGATCTATGAGGGCTCCGTGGAACCTCCCATGGGTATATCCTGGGTCTCCGCCTGGGACATGCCTCTAGCGAGGAGCAGCTCACAGGCTCTGGAGCTCAGCTCATCTGCTCTGCAATTCCCTGCCAGGAAGAGAGCTATAAAGATGACATCAAGCAAAAATTGCAGGCGTACCAACACATCTCTGAAGTGTTTCTCTCCCACCTTCTAGCAGTAAATATATATTAATCTGAGACTCAAAGCACTATCTGATGATTTTTCTTGAAGCTTCCTTTTTTGTTTTTCTAAGAATAACGTAATATTCTGTATATTGCCAGTCATTGGAGACTTTTATAATCATTCCAAAGTACTTAAGCCTGCACTACCTGACATAGTTACTTAGGTATCTTCCTTGTGACTAAATTGAAAGACTTATCCGGTGCAATTAAAACTCAAAATTTACAGTGACAGGCCCATTAAAAATTCTGTTCAGTCCTCACAATTTCAAACAAGCAGCAGCTTGACGTGTGTGTAGATGTTTTTCCGAGCAGGTTTTCAGAGGAGAGAAGGATGACCTCTGTAAATGTCAATGCAAATAGAACGTGTGTTTCCAGTGATGCTCTCCTGGAAACCCATGAGTTCAGAGGCAGCAAAATGCCTGGCATGAGCAAGGAGCTTTCTTGCTGGGTGTAGGAGAAGTGAGTGAAGCTGGATGTAAAGGGGCAGGAGGATCCAACTTTTGTCACCAGATTCCTTCCAATGTGGGACACTTGCAGAGCCTGGAGGAGTGAAGGAGAGGGTGGTTGTGTCCTCGGTAGAGTTGTGCACAGATTTACCGAGCTGTAGGCTGGAAAAAAACAACGAATGCCTCTAGAAGGAAGAGTATAAAAGACAAACCATGCCAGAGCTGAATAATAGGGCGGGTGGACCCGAAGGCTGGCGTCACCAGCAGCCTTACAAATGTCACCGCTCTGTTCCTGTGCAGCTGTTTCCTCGCCCGCACGCGAGCTGTTGCCCAGCGGACACGGGAGCGACGATCCAGCTGCAAACTCCAGCCAGGTTTGCGTTTCCTCTTTATATAACAGACCGAAACGCACAGAATGTTCCTGCTCCCTAATGCAGTACCTGTCAATGAGTTCACTTGGTATATCAAGGAAGAAAAATGGTGTTTATAGTCCCTCAGGACAGGAAAGTGAGGGTTTAAATCATTTTGCTTCTTTTAACTCTTCTGATTTCTCCAGCGCAGATGAAAGAAAACAACGCATCAAATATTAATACGATAGAGATTTTGAAATGTGCTTGCACTCCATGTAGTCCTGAAATTACGTGACATTTTCCTCTCAGCCACCAGTGTCCTGATGCTTCCAGAACAGCCATAGCCTATACAGACCATGGGAATGATTCTGACAGGAGTAGTCTCACTGAAACCTGAATACCTTTCTGATTGGGATGCCAGGAAGCATCTTGATATCAGGTAGCACTACCTGTGTTGTATAAATATGTACCAGATCAGAGAAGTTAGCTATTTCCAAATAAATGTTAAATTTTCTTCACTGAAAGAGTTGTCAAGGCCTGGAACAGGCTGCCCAGGGCAGTGGTGGAGTCCTCATCCCTGGATGCATTTAAAAGCCATGTAGATGTGGTGCTGAGGGACATGGTTTAGTGGTGGACCTGGCAGTGCTGGGTCAACGATTGGACTCGATCTTAAAGGTCTCTTCCAACAAAAGTGATTCCATAACACCTAGTGCTTGGAAATGTTAGACTCTACTGGGAATTGGACAATCTCTGGAGACAATAAAAAAAAAGACTTTTGAAACTTGTCTCTCAGCAGTTCAAGGGTATGCCAAAATGAAGGTGTACAGATGATTTCAAAATGTATAGGGTGCTCCCAAGGAAGAAACGCATGGAAGGACAGAGGAGTGAGAGGAGAAAGGCTGGTCACAATGGAAAGGTGAGCTTTGCTGAGGAGAGCAATAGCTGCTGCATGTTAGCTGTATTCATTGGTGCCCTAGTTTGTGCAGCTGCGTGAGGGTTGTGAGAAACCAGCTACAGGTCACACCAGGACATCCTCTGCAAAGTGCTAGGGCTGCCCATGGGTCAGTCTGCAAATACATCAGTGTGATCTTTTCAGTGGTGCCCAAAGATAGGATGAGGGGCAACTGGCACAAACTGGAACACAGGAATTTTGACCTAAACATAAGGAAAAACTTTGCTTTGACGGTGTAGGAGCCTGGCCCATGCTGCCCAGAGAGGTTGTGGATTCTCCTTCTCTGGAGAGATTCCAAATGCACCTGGACATGATCCTGCTCTGGGTGACCCTGCTGGAGCAGGGGGGTTGGATAAGATGATCTCCAGAGGTCCCTTCCAACCCCCACCATTCTGTGACCCGATAGAAAATATTTGCCCAGTTTCTCATAAAAGAAGAAAATATTTAAGTTCATGCTGGTAACAATGGATGTATGCAACATGTAATGAGTTCATGCTTTTAGGACTATTTTAAAGATTTATGGCGTGTACTGAAGTCATTTCATCACTACAGAGATTACGTTAATGTGGTTTTCTACTACATTTAGCTCAGAAGCTGTGGTTGTGGCTCATGGAGCATGCAGACTGTTAACCAGGAAAGATGTAAGAATACACAGATGTGCAG
The DNA here is from genome assembly GCA_033124195.1 of Coracias cyanogaster. Taxonomy (NCBI): domain Eukaryota; kingdom Metazoa; phylum Chordata; class Aves; order Coraciiformes; family Coraciidae; genus Coracias; species Coracias cyanogaster. Next base: position 99,308 of record JAVSBS010012888.1, on the reverse strand, counting down.
AAAAAAAAAAAAATTTGCATTGAAAGGGGCAGAGCACATTGTTAGGTAAGAGGGGAATCAGACATTTTACAGAAACTTGATCACCCTTTGAAAGAAACTTGGAAACCCTAACAAAAAGGAAAATAAGAGGAAATAAAAGAAGGAAAAAGCAGCGTGTGCTGTGCAGGAAGCCCATCTTCTGTGCTCGCAAATGGCCTCAGATAAATCACCTGCATTTCCTGCACAGACTCTGGCCAGCTGTGGAAGGGACATAAATAAGTTGTTCTCCACCAGGGTCCTCTGGAACAAATTAGTCATTTCCACTTGAAAGAACAAGAACAAAATGGGAAAACAAATTAAAACAAGGTTGTAGGGCCAGAGCTGGTTGCCTGTGGGACTGTGTGGTCTCTTCTGAGCCATGTAGAAAGGACATCCATGGCCCATCTGCTGCAGCTCCATGAGGTTGAGGGGATAGCCCTCTCGGGGTCCATGTTACAGCCCAATGCTGCCAGCAATGAGCATCTTTATGATGCTGTATCTCCTCAGCTCCTGCAGCTCCATGAGGCCGAGGGGACAGCCTTTCTGAGGTCCATGTTACAGCCCAGTTCTGCCTGCAAGGAGCTCCTTCACGCTGCCAAACGTCCTGCAGGACAGATGGACAGTAACAGCTATTTCTGACTGAGGTTCCTGCTATGCACGCTAACCAATGTATTGGAGCATACAGTTGAAAAGGAGCCATTGATCAGAGGACTTGCATGGCTAATTACCCCATGAGCACACAACTCAAAACCTCAATTGCTGCTGAACTGTCCTCAGCTCATCGTGGTGCTGAGCTCTTCCACAGTAAGGAAAAGTGGTGGTTCATTGTTGCAGAGTTCTCTGTTTTCTGGCATCATCAACTGGAAAGAAATTGTTCTGACAACGTAGGAAGCCAGTCCTCCATCCTCCTGAATATTTATTTGCTAAAGAGAAAGAAGCATAATATTTTTATCTTGGGATGGTTCTCTTGACCCCAGTGCTTGGCCATTGCAAAGAGCACTTGGAATTCATGAGAAAAGGGAAAAAATGGCCTTGTAGTAGCATGTGTCACTGAGTGGCATGTTCCAGTAGAAGCATGTGTCACTAATGGGAACTTCTGATGATGGAAGTTAGGTATGGAATATACATCAGACTACCATTTAATGTATAGAAATACATCCACCTGCCACTGAATTTGAAGCTGTGGCCAGTACAAAAATATATAATCCTCTATGAATCTTTTCAGCATCTTCTTGTTTTTAACATGTTTATCATAAGCTGGCAAAGTCGTCTTCTCCACCTTCAAAGCAGATAGTTTTGGGGCACAGTGACCACAGTGTGAGCTTGCAAACCGAGCAACATTTCAGTTTTTGGATCATTCATGCAAGCTTCCCCTGCTGGGAGGGATGTCTGAGAAATATACAGCATGGTCACAAGAGAAAGTTTATCTAATTTTGCCATCTGATTTATAAGCAATTCGGTTGACTTCAAAAGAATCATTGAAAGTGATTAGATGAAAAATAGCACTTTGAGTTCAGGAACATGTATCTAGCTTTCCAAGATGATGGTGGAACAGAGACTATCCTGAACCTCTGCAAAGAAACACTGCAACTAGACTTGCTGAGAGTCACAAAGCAGGACTAATTAGAAGCAGATATGTCGCAGATTTTTGATATATGCTTGCACAAATGATGCCGGCTGCTTTGTCTGATTTTGACTCCAGCCATGTTTGGAGGAGCTTTCACATTGTGTTTGACAGAGGTCATGAGCCACAACCTAAACTGAACCATAAAATATAACCAAACTGCTGGATCATATACACACTTGTCGGATTATTTCCTATTTATGGAGATGTGCTGCAAAATCAAGGGAGAGCCTTAGCTCAAACTACCTGTTGAAGAGTTGATTTTTTAGCGTCTCTCTCTAATATCAGTGAAAGAAATGCAGTTTACTCGATGGAGAACATTGCTGGTCTAGGGGCTTTATATAGATATTGGAGTGGAAACTGTTGCAGAAAGATCATGCTAATAATTTTGGGCTTAGGAAGCAAATGACATTGTAATTAGAGAATCTAATTAATGAGGATCTTTACATAATTAAATTAATGTCCTGATTGTGGTAAAATGTCACATTAACATTTCATTAGCATTCATATTTACTAATAAAACAAGCGTTAATTGGTGATGCCTTACATTTTCAGGATACTGTTAGAAAAAAATAGTACCCTGTGTAGAAATTACTTTTTCGTCATCACCTACCACTCTCCCTGGGTAGGGCACATGATTACACATTTAAATACCCGCATCCTTTTCCTGAGAGTAATTTTTATTTGATCTTTGACATTAGACAAGGTCCTCTGTGAACATCCGAGCTATTCCAGCCTATGTCCAAATATGTCTTGTGCAGAGGTGCGATTTTTATATAGTCTTTTAGAAGCACTTGGAGAAAAGGGTAGTATATGGTTAATTATAGTTGAATGCTGTTGCTTTAAAGTTACTCAAATGCTCTGTTCTCTCTTTGTTTGTTTTTTTTTTTTTTTATATCAGGAATTTCACTGGTGATGATTGTGGAGGAGAAATACTTTCACGATTTCAGTAATTTCAAAGCAATGTGCTCTATTGTATGGTGAGATTAAACCCTACAATGAATGAAAACTAAACAAGCATTTCTAAATCCACCTGAAGGGAGCAGGAAAAAGTCTCTGAAGTTACAGTAAATGTAATCCCTGCTTTGATATTCATATGTTTCATCACTGAGATCTTTCAGGATTAGATCCAACACCCGCAACAATTATAATAGGCTTTGAAAAAAGACTTTGCCTTTTTCGGAGGAAATATGACACATCTTTACCACACAACCCAGTCTCTGCACCCATTTTCCTCTGTACAAGTTGGATGTGATTGATTTGGAAACTGATGTTTTTCCTGTGCACCTATTTCAACACTTAAATAAGTACCAGGGTTGCTTGTAGGCATCTCTGCAGTCCTATCTTCTGTGTGGGACAGCAAAGCTTAACTACGTTATTTTTCATCAAATCCTATAACATAGCACATGACAAATATGAGGCCCCAGCTGTAGTGCCAGAGGGCAACAGTACAGTTGCATCTCTCTGTCCTCCCTCCTGATACCAGGAAGAAAGGCAGGAGATGGTGCAAAGAGTCTCACTGAGTCAAAATCTGATTTCAGCTTTGTAGGGAAAAGATCCTTATTCTAAACATTCATGACAGGCGTGTGCCTAATCCAGGAACCTTGGCTTAGATTTGACACTGGGCTTGTTTAAACAATAAAACATTTTATAAATTTTATTTATTTATTTCCTTAATATCCAACTTCTGCATCATAGCTTTGAGGGACGGATACTTAAGCACTTTAAAAAGGAAAACGTTTTATTACATCCATTCTAATGCACAGAGTGACAATTTTTAAGGTCACCTGCCAGGTCAGGAACACACTTTTGGAGAGGATCCAGCTCTCCTGTGTTTGGGGCTTGTGTGCAGGTGTTGGGTCGTGCTGGTGGCCACACAGAGGATGTGGTTTACAAATCTGGTGTGCAAAGCATGTGACAAATGTTGAAACCTTTATTTTCCTGTTTTTCTCCTACCTTGGGCTACACTTAACAGGAATTCTGATTAAGAACAGTAGAAATCACTCATCTAGTTAAAACCATTCCCTTCTTCTTTCAGTGCCTGGGCATTCCTTGAGAAAAATAATATCTAAGCAGGCCTGTGATTTTATTGCTGGGCCTATGCAATATGGTTTCTGAGCAACACAGGAATTGCCAGCTGGAGGATAAAAATGCTGATATAAAGGAAACCCATACAAGGGTAACCCTATAACATAATTCAGGGACTTCTGTTAAACTGAATTTAGCAGAAACCTTACAGAGCTTGAATAACACACTTCAGTGAGACTCCCACAAGCTTCTGCACTTCTGTGACCAAAATTTGGTGGTCACGTTGCTCCTGGCTAGTTGGTGACATACATTAGGGTAACATCACTGTTAATAAGTGATGGACTTATGGAAGATGGAGGGGGAGTGATTCTGCTTGCCTCTGCCCAGCATTGTAATGTTGCCTGGAGTGCATTTCCCAGTGCTTTCTCCACTTCATGTCTTTAGTGATAACTTTTCCATCACTTCTCTTAAGAAACCACTAGGAAACACCCAAAGCACTCACTGTCAGGAAATTCCCCTTGATATTCAGCCTTAACATTTCTCTCTGAAATCTCATCTCATTATTTTTATTTATAACCTCTCAAAACACCTTGAATAACTCTTTTCCATCCTTTCCATTTTCAGACACTGGCAGGCAGATATTCACATTCCTCTCAGAATTCATCCATCCAGGCTACTCAGAATTTTCCTTTAAACTTCCTTCAAAAGCCTCTGTGCCTGCAAGTCCCATCTTCCTTTGGTCTTTAGCGGGGTTTCAGGGGAGGAGGAAAGTCTGGAGGAGAAGCTGTGCAGTAAAAATTGAGTACAGACAGTGTGTCTAGTTGGGGAAAGGGGGAGAAGTAGAGGAAGGCAACCAGCAAAAACCAGTCTGTGCTCTTTCTCTAATAAAAGCTTCTGATGTTGGAAAGAAGCATCTTGGTTCTGTAGTGCTTTTGTGACACCCCAGCATGGGCAGAACAGTTGCTGCAGGAGTTTCACAACCTCAGCTCCTACTTGCTGGTGGGGACGTTTTGTGTCCCTACTAAGCCACAGCGTCTGCACCCTCTTCCCAGCACGTACTTAATCGAATAAGAGATGGCATTTCCTTACTGGCAGCTGGTTGTATCCGCTTCTTACAAATGGACCTTCCAAAAGCTCATTTCAAGAAGATGCCGTGGAAAAGCGAAGGTTTCAGCCAAATGGTGGTTGGCTTTTGTAGCTGAACAAAGGAGTCAGCCAGGTTTTTGTTGTTTGAATGTCCTTGTCTGAGTTCACAACTTGTAAACCCATTTCCCTTTTCCAAACTAATTCTTCCTGCAAGGGATCACACTCAAAAAGCTTTTGTTGGGGCTGTTGGGGGAGTGGGGAGGCCTACCTACCACAGAGGTATCTAAGTGTCTAATTGCCACCAATTTCAATATGAGCTGCCGTAAATATACCTTAGAGGATACGTATCAAAGACAGACACTTTTAAAGGGGATTGCTCTATACCTGAGTTGACAAGCTCCTTAATTCCTACCAGCATTTTCGCAAAAGATTTAGTTCTTCCAGTTTCCTTGCTGGCTTGAGCAGCTGAGATACAGAGAGGAGGAGGACTGCAAGGTTGGCAAAAGACGGCTGCAGAACCTTCTGAATGCTAGAAAGGAAAGAGTCTGTACAAAGGGCATTTGGTACAGCAGTTATCTACTAATTTAGAAAGGCCCTGCATATCTAACATATGCTTAACATGCTCAGCTTCCTCGGAAAGAATTTGCTCTTGGCCTTTGCTCTCAGCCCATATTGTTTCAGCCTTGACAACACATCAGCTAGATTTTCAAAGTGCCTTGAATTAGTTTCTTCTGTCATAGTAGTATGAAAATAGTAATGAATTCCAGTGATCTTCTTGCAGCATTTTGCAAGCAGTGTCACTACAGCTTGTTTCTTGAATTTCCCTCACAGGATGCCAAGCAGTTTTTTAACCCATATGTTATAAGGTAGAAGCTCATGGCCTAGAGTTGTTCTCTTCTAGGTACAGCAAAACCAGAGATTATGTGAGAGAGATGAGCAGAGAAAATACAGTGTTGGTTAACACATATGGGTAAGTAGGACATGCCAATTTTAGCAGAGCTGCTCTGATGGTTCTGCAGATCCTTCAAGGTATTGCGAGGAGATGCTTACATGACAGCTCCTTGCCATACTGCAATGGGAGAAGTTGCACCAAGTGGTATGTTATTTAAAAACCCCACTCTCAAGTGTAAATAAATTATGGCAAGAACCTGAAATTCAGGGCATATATCTGTAATTACTCCAGAGTGATGATCCTCTTTGCTAACATAACTTCCACCACTGATAATGCATCTGTACTTAGAAGATTGTGCTTCCCTCAGAGATTCTCTGAAATCCAAAACTCTGCTAACCAAGGTTGTTGTTGTGCACATCTGGGCTCTGCTTCCTACCTTGAACTTTGATACCCATGGACAACATGAGAAACTAAAGGGTTCTTCACTAAAGTGCTGTGATGTAGTCTCATAGTATTTTAACAGATTAGTAGTAACACTAAGTAGCCTTCTTTTACAGAAACTGAGATGTGGAGAGTTAATATTATCCTTCCAAGATAATGAGAAGGATCAAGACTTGTTAATTTTTACCCTTCTTCCCCACAAAGCCATATCTAGCTTACTCTTTTGAAATAAGAATTTGGCTCAGGGAATTTTCCTAAACAGGAGGTGAACTATTCATTGTGTCTTTTGAGCAGAAGGGAAACCCTGGTTTGCCTCATGTCATGTTGGTATGTTATAAATTACATCATTCTGCATGTAGTGCTGGGCTGTTACACACAGATGTGAAAGTGGCAAAACTGTAAGGGCTGACATGAAATGGTCAAGAAGGAGCTTTTCTGAGGCAAACTTTGGACCTTTCATTCATCATTCAGTTCCACCTAATCCCTGTGGAGAAAAGCCAAACACAGAACCAAAAGTTTTGCTCAGAGCCCATCATCCTTGACAGAATCATCCCTGCCTGGAAACAGCTCACCAAAAAAAAAAAAAAAAGAAAAAGAAAAGAAAAGAAAAAAAGAGCGAGTTGTAGAAACATAAAAGCAAACAAATAAGAATCTTTCCAAGTACAAAGCAGAGCAAATGTGACGAGGCATTTATCAGAGCCTTAGCATACAGCTCACAGCAGAAACATTTTTTTCATGCTACATCTCCTGCATTTTTAAACAGGGAAATTCAAAGAGCAGGTAAAAATGGAAGTCCTGTGCACTTCAGAAACCTAGCAAAGGCATTTTGGTAAAACATATGCACAAGCAGAGGAGCTAATTACTCCTCCATTTTACTTCATTAAGAAGATTAAATTTGCTTAGGCTGAAGGGTTAAAAAATTAAAGCACCGAAGATGGAGGATTCTGCAAATCCTTTGCCTTGCCGTAAATCACATGTATTCCTATACAGTTGTAGTGCCTCATGACTGATTTCCATTAGGATTTACATGCATATGGGATAGATTTGGCTGAATGCAGATTCCCCCAGACCTCTCCTTCAGGCTCCTTATTGCAGGCAGCAGAGAGGCTGCTTAGTCAGCAGCTGGAGTCTGCAGCAAGAGGGATATTTTGCACGCTGCTTTAAAAATAACGTCATCTGGTGAAAGACTCCTTGGATAAAGCTATCCTGCATAAGGAGTCTTTTAAGTAAGTTAAAGCACAGAGGTTTTGATGTGATTAAATGTAAGGTCACTGTCTCTTTCTCTACAGTAAAACCAATGAGGAAGCTTTAGATAATAAAGACTGAAGGAGCTCCATGTCTGACCTTTTCCAGGTTTAAAGAGAGTTGCTGGGTGAGATTCTGTTCAGGGGTTACAAATGTCACAAGCTGCATAAATGTGAAGTAACTCCCTTCACTTTACACTGATGAACTTGAACAGAGACATTCCCTATTTCAAGAAGGGAATGTGGTGTCTATTAAATCAGCAGGGAGCTTGGAGTGCACCAGTGGTCTTTTCTGGCTAACTCTTGTCTCTTTTCCCTCATTATGCTTCCTTCTCTGCTGTTCAATACTGCAACCAGGTGCTGGTACAGTGACTGTAGTTCCTTTACGCTATGCCCAACACCAACACATACAAGGGTCCTACTGACCCTGTCCTTTTACTCAAGGGCAAATTAATTCAAAAAGAAATCAGCTGTGAAATATTATTAAAGGCTTATTCTAGGCAATAAGCTTGCTCTGACATATTTCAGGCTATTCTTATAGTTTTAAAAAAGGTCTTATAAAAACCAACCTGATTAAACCACATCACCCAAGGGAACACGTGTCTGTATTCCTATTGTTATTTCCAACACAAAACCAGGGAAAGAAATCATTACTGCTTGTTTATCATGATGGTAATTACAAAGCGGAGTCTTTAAAAATTGACTTAACATAAATAAGATTACCTTAAAACAGTAAGTATTTTAAATAATGAGATTTTGTCTTATGATATGCTTCCATTTCCACCTCTCCAGACTTTCTTATTAAGGCACATGTCAGTTGGAGTTTATGAATGATTACTGATGTAACCACTACTAAGTCTCCTCTATTATTTGTGATAGTATATTATCTCTGTATTTTTATGGCATATTTCCACATTGTATACAGTAGACTACATAATTTTCAAGCATTGCCAGAAAACCATGTTAATTTTCACAAGGATGAGTTACACAGGTATACTATTGTCTTTTGTAACTGATGTGGATTAGTTATATGGAAGCTTATATCTGCTCTACCAATGTAACAGCTGAAGCCCTAAGGGGTTTGGACCACTGCCAGGGTAATGATTTACAATAACCATTCCTTGCTTTTCCGAGTCTATCTACATACTTCAGGTTGCATAAAACTTACTGGTTTGATGAGGAGGATAAATTTCCTTTCAAAATAAATTGCCATGCTGTACAACAAATAACCTGTGTAAATAAGCTGGTTTTGAAAGAAGGGGTAAACCACCTTTCAGACCTGCTTAGCAGTCTGCAAAATAGGGAGAGGGGAACAGGTTGAAAATTCGGTGTGATCTAAATCTCCTTGGTGAGGGTTTACCAAGCTGAGTTATTAGAGGTAAATCATACTCACATACACAAAAAATAATCCTTCATATTTTGAATGATCTGTATATGCTGCTCACACTGTATTGTTATGCCCTTGTTTCAGACCTTGCTCTAAAAAGCAAAAGATAACAAACCTTGTTAGTAAGCCCAAACTATTTTTTTTTTCTCAAACAGAGCCAACAGCTAGGTTCAAGGCTTGTTCTGTTCTTTCTTCTTTGTCTAAAAAAGCTCCTGCTGTCTTATCTATCAGCTGGCATTTGTCCTGAAGCACAACCAACATATCTTTACTACACCAAAGCCTGAATGTTTAGCGCTGTCTTTTCTCTCCAAAGCTAAACAAAAAAACCCATGCTGCCCCTAGCTAAGGGACAGGAGGAGGGAAAGAGCAAACTGATGTGTTTACCTGATTTGAGCAACTCAAATTTAAATTGCCAGGAGCATCTCTGTGCATTGGGTGCAGCCACCACTGAGTGACGAGAGGCTCAATTTTGCTG
>JAVSBS010012888.1:43605-90013 GCA_033124195.1 Coracias cyanogaster | reverse complement strand
CACGCTCCAGCCCCTCAAGGTCCTTCTTGGAGTGAGGGGCCCAAAACAGAACCCAGGATTTGAGACGCAGCCTCCTCTTCTACGTTTTGGCATCACAAGCTTTGTTTCTGTGGGCAGGTAATGGAGCAGAAGTCAGCAGCTTTTGGAGGTCTTGGGACCTGAAGGGTCTTCGCGCTGTAAGGAGCACCCAGCGTACACTGGGCAGTGGGCAATATGCAGATACTGCATTTCTCTAGAGCCTGTTATTTCTCCTCTTTCCAGCTGTTTCCTCTAGATCCTGTTATTTCTCTTCCTTCCCACCATTTCCTCATTCATCCATGGCACCACCAGAGCAGCTGACAGCAACCTAAGCGCACAACTGGACCTGGTCCAAAGGTCTGGGGATGTATAAAGGATGCAAACCATGATTACTGCATGAAAGCAACCTGCTAGACATCATCCATGAAAAACCAAGCAGGTCTCGGCAGCAGTTAGCAGGGCAGGGATACGAAGGTGCTGGTGGCTGTATGGATTGTTTGAGAGCAGGAGGAGTTACCTGTCCAGACATGAGCACATCATCACATGTGAAAAATCAGATTATCTAATCAACTGGAACAATAGAAAAGAGATGAGATTTAATAGCTCAGAGGGCAAAGTCCTGCCCTTTGGGATAATAGGAAGAGTTTTTTGTATGAACCAAGGCTTCACCAATTAGAAATAATGGTCAACCAAAGAGGTCACATCAGTAGCCATTGCTTAGCAACTAGCATCACCATGGATAATGTGATGAAGCTGTGGAAATAGCCTCCATATTTCTAGGGAAAGTATTTCTGGCAGAGCTAAAGAGGTATTAGTACTATATACAAAATAAGGCTAAGAATTTACTTGAACTATTGTGCCCTGGCTTAGTGAAAAAAACCAGTTTAAAATTGCATCAGGGAAGAGGATGGCTGTTAGATGGGGCACTCTGGGGGTGTGGAGGACCTGCCTTAGGAAAGCACACTTGAAAGGCTTTCCTCTGTCAACATAGCAAACTGACTTTGAGGGGTGAGGTGATGATTCTTTACATAAATACATCTGGGGGATAATATCAAATGTGGAAAAGCTATTATGGGATGACATAGAAATAGATCAAATAGATATAAACCAGTCATGAGTACAGTCAGAGTGAAAATTAGAAGATTTCGAACTGTCCAAAGAGCGAAATTCTCAAACACTTTCCAAAACCCATTTGTCCATATGGAGATCAGGAGAGGGAGACAGGAAGAAGGGAACATAAATTATATGTTGCTGTTGATGAAAGGAGTTGTTTGATAGAGAGGAAATAATTCTGGGGCTGGAAGTTAAAGGCCTTGGGCAGGTGATTTATTGCTCTTCCATCGGAAGGAGATTTGATCATTGCGTGCCAAGTGCATTTGCCTGGGCTATATTTATATCACATTAATTCTAAATTTCAGGCTTCTGCTGGTCATTTGTGTGGTCTAGGAAGTCTCATTCACTCCTTAATTCACGACTTCTCTTCTGGTCCTGTTTTAGCCATCCTCTGAGTCACTGCAAGCGCTGGCCACAGAAGCTGGCTTCAGAGAAGGGCACAGCTGTGGTTTGCTGTAGGATGAAAGCCTTCTACCTGAGAGGTGGCTCACCTGGGATTGCAGCAATCCTTACCTCCAGGATTAGAGTTTCTCTGCCAGAAGCCAGCACTGTCAGTGGTTTCGTTTTGATTCCATAGCATGAAACAGTCCATGTCTTAATATCACCTCTGAGAAATCTCTATGATCAAAGTTACAATGAAATAGTCTTGACCCAATATAAACCATCCTTCTCGATTCTGTATCCTTCCTTATAGAAGACTTAGATGCATTGTCCCATTTGCTTGGTTTCTTCAAGAGTGGGATGTTGCCCGAGCTGCTTCCAACTTCTCTGTGCTCAGATCTTCTTCCATGCATGCCTCACTTCCCTTTTGACTAGTCCCGGCTTGGACTTAGTGTAATCATGTTCCTCCTTTTCCTACATCTCATCCACTCTGAATCTCATCCAGTTTCACTTCACCTTGACTGAGAGTCTCACTCCCTCATTAAATAAGAACCTGAATCTCACAGATGCTCAGTGAGCTCCATCAGAGTCACAGGAGCATAGGTGAGGAGAGGACAGTCCTAGGGTGGGCTGCAGCCTCATCCCAGCTGGGCCTGAGAACAAAGTCTGAGTCTTCCAGGACTCCAGACCAAAGCACCAGAACACAAGAAAATAAATCAGTCTACTGTGTTGCATAGCTCTGGGTGGGGCACCATGGACACAGCTGGGATTTGGAGGAGATCAGGAATACTGCAAGGTCCAGAGCGGAGCAGAAATCAATTATGAGTGCTTCAGAGTGTCCTTTTCCTGCTGTGAGAATTTGGATTTTACTTCATGTTAGGATGTAAAGGTTACAGCAGCACACAGGGCTGTTTGAAGGAGAAGACCTGTCCATCTCTTTTCCTTGAGGGTTGTCAGTATTTTCCAAGAAAAATGACACAGGTAACAGTGACCATCTCATAGACCTTTGCCAGCTCTTCCTCTGCCTTTTGTAGAGTTCCCTGTGAGATACCTTTCTGCACAGGGGAATGCAATGGATGACTTTGCTTGCAGAGATAAGGCACAACTCCAAACTCCACCAGACGGTGCATCCGGGAGCCATCTGAGCCATGGCTTCCTCTCTCATCAATTTATAAAGCCCATTTCTAGCTCAAACCTTGTTTGCAGCTTTCTTATTTTAACATTCAAAATGCTTTGAACAAATATTTATTCCAGTAATAACTAAAATTAACAGCAGCTATTTGTTTAGGATGCAACAAAGCTTTTGGATCTCCTTCAATTCTATTATAACGAAAAGTGAATGCAGTGAGTGACGTATCTGCCTCCTGGTTTTGTCAAACCTAGAAAAGCCTTATGTCTAAATATTCCTCTATCTCCATTATTTTTTCTCATTTTCTGAAGTTCAGTTGTTGGCCTTGAGATCCCCTTTGCAATTTGTCCTGGAGGATCCAAACTGCACCCTTATTTCCAAAAAAGCTTGTTTTCTTATTTGTAAGAGGGTCCTGGGCTTTGGTGTGCCTCATTGTCTTCCCCAGCTTTTCCTGACCTTAGATCTCTGTTGGCACAAGTTTCTGTGTGCCTCAGTTTCCCATCTGAAGATTTAATATTCTCTTTGCATCCTGGTACTCGCACGACGGGTGTTGCATGTTAGGCAAGGTCAGGGGAAGGGAGGCTTCAGAGGGACATGACACACAAGGCCACCCTCAGACCACTCAGGACCTCTCCTGTGTGATACAACTTGGCTCATCCATCCTTTATTTGAAGCAAGCATCTTTTTGGAGTGTATCAGAACAATAAAAGTAAACCCGTGACTCTCAGGTGGCTTTCCGCTGCTCCCATTTTCCAGTGGGAATCTACTTATTTTACAGACTAGTATCAGGAATGAGCTGGGCAAATTTATAGCAAAGAAAACTTCCCGGCTCTCTAAATTATTACCGTAATGATGTATTGTAAACCTGTGCTACCAAACAATTGGCTTGGTTGTTTTACATTTATGGCAAAGATGATTTAGACCTCAAGTGAGAAATAAAATCTGAAGATGTTAAGTTTATTATAGAAAAATACATTAAGAAGCAATCTTTCAGGCGGAGTAGTGGGAGAGGCAAATGCAAACCAGTGATGGCTGCTTCAGCTGTCTTGAAACACGCAGTATCATCACACCGGTTTAGCAGAGTATGCCTATCGAACATCTGAGAAGCTGAAGGGCTGACCTCAAAAGCTGAACTTGCCCTGGAAGTCCGTTAGATGTCTGTCATTCCCGTGAGCTGCCAAGATTTACCTGGGAATTCATTGTATATAGACTGTGGTGTATGAGGCTTTGCCAGACTCAAAATCAATAATTCATGTGTGGTCAAACAGCCTTGACAAGCTGTGGTGTGGGAGACACAAAGTTGGTTATTTGAACAGCTCTTCCAGTAGAAAATCAGGACAAAAAAAAAAAAAAGGAAGATAAATTCAATAGCAAGTCACAAATTGTGATGAAAATCTAAACCATCTTTTCGGCCAGTGTATTTCTCCTCTGAAATGCCATTGTTGGAGTGTGCTCCAGGCTGTCAGCCTCACGGTCATGGAGGTATTAAGTCTACCACGTGGTGAGGAGCAACAGTCTATCACGGCATTCATATGGTCACCAGCACAGGTGAAGGGTGGCAGGAGGAGCTGTGGTCGCAGCAGAGCATGGGGACATGAGGAAGCTGTGAGAGCACTGGAGGAAAGACAGCAGCAGTATTTCAGTGACAGGGAGCTCAGCAAGAACATAATGTTTCCATGGAGCATATGCACATTTCGCGCACACAAAAAATTGGTTTAGACAAACCCCCAAGTTTCCTTCGAAACGCATTTGAGACAGAATTTTTAACGAGCCTTTTTCTGTACCATCATATCATCTGAAGCTGCAGTGGCTCTCCTTTTCCCAGTGTCTACATTTCCATCTCTTTGTCTGCCTGCTGAGCCTACAGCCATTTTCTCCTTGTAGTGGATTCTGCTTTTTGCAGAGGACATAAAACACCGTGCTCTCATTCCCTCTCTGTCTTCTTTCTTATTGTTTTGGGTCTTCGGTTTTTTTACAGCAAAGAAAAAAACACAAGCGGAGAGCACTGCTTTCACTTTTTGTATATGGAAAAGAAATGAGAAAGCCAGCGGCACGCAGGTACGGATCTGGTGTACACTTAAGTGACACTAAACCTACCCTTCAAAGCATATTTTTGCAAGTGCTTCCATTGCCTATTAAAGTCACTTATGAGCATTAGCAACACCACTCAAGGGTAGTTTGCTTCATAAATTAGTTGTACTCCTCTGTGACAGAAGCAGCAAATAGCAAAATGAAAGCTGGTTGTGCACTATAAAGCCCAGCTTGATGGAGATGCTGTTCTTGGAAGGGTTGACTAAGAGATGGGTGAGTAATTGATATTACCGTGAGGTTTAAAAAGAGGAGGCCATATCTGGCCATACTCATACATCCGTGTTAAGCAAGTAATTTAGCTGTTGCCATGCCGACAATAGATGTACCTGGGCCAGCAAGGCGATGCAGAGCTGGTGGCTACAGCTCTCTTGTGTGGTTTTAGCTCCATCTCCCCTGGCTGTGTGAACGCTCCAGCCCCTCGACTCTGTGTCAAGGGTACTCAGAAACACCAAGGAGCTCCTGGTCAGCTTTCCTGTAAGGCCACAAGGACTTCAGTCCCTCCAAATGGCAGTTTCCTCTCTCATGCTACTCCCTGGCTCAGGGGATTTTCAGCATCAGAGCTGTCCTGCTGACCCTCCAGAGCACCTTGCCTTGGGTTTGGACTGGTTGTGCTCTGGGGCCTTGGCAGAGCATGGCTAGCACTGAAAACAAGTGTTTTCTTAGGAGAAAAGTCCATGTAGTGCTTTCCCAGCCTGTGATGAAGAAATGAGAACCTGACACTGGAGCTATTCCCTCTAAACTGCTCTTCAGTGGCACCTAGTTCTCTCCGACCATAGTTTGAGGAGCCTGGGATCCCATCTTTCTCTTATAATGGCTAAGAAGCCATCTATAATTCATTGCATTGTTGCTGAAGTAGAGGGATTGAATATGGCACCTGGGAACGATGAGTCTATGGGTATGGGGTTGAGTATTTGGGGTCTGGAGATCAGCTGCTTTTCCCTAGGTGGTCTAAAACCTAATTGGCTGCTTCATGGACTCTGCTCTTTTCCCCCAAAGTTCTGGTCCTTCATGGATGGTGTAAAGCTTCAGGAGGACAGCTGCTGAGCTGAAGTGCCATGGCTGATGTCATACAGAGATTTTCATGAACATGAAGACACTTAAAGAGAGGGCAGGAAAAAGCCTGGAAAATAAATAACAGGAGACACAGAAGAGGCTGTAAAATTATCAAGGGGCTGAAGAATCTGGAGCAATTTTTCCTCCTTACACAACACTTGGGGACACTGAATTAAACGAACAGGAGGCAATTTGAGAACAAACAAAAAAACCCCCATTTATCTGTCCCACATGGAGCACACAGACAAGCTGAGTACCAAGAGAAGACACTCGAGGCGAGGGTATGAATGGGTTCCCATAAGGGATCAGGTAGCTCTGTAAGGGAAGACCTATCAGAGCTGCAAACTAAGCTGTCCAGAAAGGCCAGGTTAGTGATGTCCTGAGCTGTGAGTTGCCAGAGTTTGGGAGGATACAGCACAAGTGGGAGTGTTCTGTAGCCACCCTGCTTCTTACACAGAATCAGAGATTGTATTGGGTTGGAACGGACCTCCAAAGGCCATCTAGTCCAACCCCCCTGCAGTCAGCAGGGACATCTCTAACTAGGTCAGGTTGCTCAGAGCCCCATCAAGCCCTACCGTGAATGTCTCCAGGGATGGGGCCTCTAGGGGCAACCTGTTCCAGTGATCAACCACCCTTACATTCAAGAAATTTTCCTAATGTCCAGTGTTTTACCTCTTCACTTGCTGCTGAACAACGACTGAAAAAATGGACCCAGGATTTAAAGAACTTTGCTCTACGCCAGGAATCCTTTTCTTTCCAGGTAGAGGACCTTCAGTGTCAACACCTCCAGCCCCTGGCTATCTCCGGCACTGAATTATCTAATTCCCTCCACATATATCCCTTTCATGAGCAAGCTCATCCCAAAACTGGCCAGGTTTTTTGTACTGGAGTGGTTGGGGTTTTTTTTCCTTTCTTTCTATTCTCTGCCATCTGTGAAGCTGTATCAGAGCTTCATTACCCCAGCTGTTAGGCGACTTCTTCCAATTTCCAACCTAAATTTATGTCTGGTCAGTTTACAGCCACATATTCTTGTGATAATATTGCTTTTAGCTTAAATGGTTCTCTTCCTCCTTGGAGTTTCCTCCAATGAATTTATAGAGAGCAATATCCCTCCTAGCCTGGCTAGATTAAAAAAAAAAAAAAAAAGCACCCCAGACTCTTCATGCTCATCATATAACATATTTTTTTCTTTGTTGCTCATCATTCAAGGAATACCTGCTGTAATTTTAGCCCTTCTTCTTGAACATGAGTGACTGGCAAAAGCCCAATGAGAGGTGGACGGAGGGAGGGAGGGAGACTCTCCCTTCTCTGCTGGACATACTCTCCTGATGCGTTTAGGGACTCATTTAAATATCGGTTACGTGCATGACATCTTCATCTTGTGATCAGTTGGTGTATCAGGATCCATTTCCTCAGTCACTCCTTGCTAATGAGCACCGGGGAAAGCAGGCTGTAGCAATCACAGCAGCCCTGTAGCAGGTACATGCTGTGTGCCTGCTGCACAGCGGCTGGGGACAGAGTCCTGCTTCCTTCCCAAAGGCATCCTACATTTTCTAGGATGGCACTGGGGGCAAGTGGGATCACTGAGCCACCCCCCATTCAGAGCATCTAGAAAAACGCAGCATGGGAACAACACTTCTCCGGCACACATGGACCTTGCTACTTCCCCACCTGGCTCCCTTCCTAGCCTGCATCTGTTACTGGCTCAGCAGGTGCAGGGATGCTTAGTTTACCCCCTTGTGTTCACAGAATCGTAGAATGGTTTGGGTTGGAAGGGACCTCAAAGATCATCTAGTCCCAACTCCCTTGCCATGGGCAGGGACACCTCCCACTAGATCAGGTTGATCAAAGCCCCATCCAACCTAGTCTTGAACACCTCCAGTGATGAAGCATCCACAACTTCCCTGGGCAACCTGTGCCAGTGTCTCACCACTCTCAGAGTGAAGAAATTCCTTCTAATTTCCAATCTAAATCTCCCCACTTCCAGTTTGAACCCATTACCCCTCATCCTATCACTACTGGCCTTTGTGAAAAGTCCCTCCCTAGCTTTCTTGTAGGCCCCCTTCAGATGCTGGAAGGCTGCAATAAGGTGTCCACCGAATCTTCTCCAGGATGAACAAGCCCAATTCTCTCACCCTGTCTTCAGATGGTCAGGAAGGCATCACCATGTTGAGAAACTGGTGTTTGCTCATTGCTTGTTAGGAGCTACTCCTACTTCAAATTCAAAGCTAGAACAGCTATTTGAAAGTAAATTGAAAAGTGGGGGTATTTTAAAACATCTGGCTGACATCCACCTTCTGGTAAGAATGCCAAACAATTACAAATGCAGTCACCTAATCTGACTTGGGTTACCATGTATTTAATTAGCCCAATAAAGTCAGACAGTCTACATCCATTTCTAATCTAGAGTAAACCACATCTACACAAAAATTATTTCACATCCCACTTGCCCTCACTGAGCCTTGGGTAATGTTGGAGTTGGCTGAATTTTCAAAATAGTCTGCCAAATTGTATTTTGGTAAACACTTGACAAAAATAACTATGTTCCACTTAAAACCAGTTTCCCTCTTCTTTCTGTTTCACTGAATGCTCCAATTTGCCGAAGCATCTCCTTGATCCTAATTTTTAGTGTCTTGGTGGGGAAAGCATGGCCACAGTGATAACCCTGAGTTAATTTTTTATTTATGAAATTATTTTTACAGACCACATGAGAGAGGCTGGAGCTTCCCTGCCGCCTTCATGTTTCTGTCCTTTACAATCCTTCAGCTCCAAACTGTCCTTAATCCGTAAAAGGGGACGCCCTCACCTGACGTTACTCAGTAATGCCTGGTGGGATTTGCTGCAGGATTTTGCAGCTGCCTTGCTTCAGAAAGGAGGGATTTCTGCACTTCCTTTGTGTTTGCCCATCATGGAGGAGGTTCTGCCATTTGCTGGCCCTTACACCAAGCTACTTGAACTCAGGTGGGCCCAAGACACTAATGACTTTGCATATTTTATTACAACTGTTGATGTAATAGAAAAGCTAAAATAAAATGCAGCAGAAAAAACAATGGAAGGCATGTTTGAGAGACTCTTCTCCTGCTGGGCCACCTCTTGTCAGTCCAGCTGCCTGATGCGTGGCAAAGGCTGTGGCTGCTATGGAGAGATGCAGCAGGACATAAAATTGCCGAAGGACATGGACAGTGATAATAGAGCAAAAGAGGGGGAAAGCCACATTTTTTGAGCCACTGGTTTACATGAACTCCCTTCCAGTGATCAGTATTTGAATGCTGTAGAGTTATTTTTTTGCTTCTTGCAACACATTGTTGGCACCTGTATCCCAGTGAAATGCCTTCCAGTGCCAAGGGGTGGTGAGTGCGAGGGAGCTGCACCCTGAATTGCTGAACCTCATGCCAAGGCCATTTATACCAGCAGAAATCATCAGCACTTGCCCTGACAGAGTGTCTAGATACTTGATACTTCAGGAGCTGAAACACAAGATGAGTCTGGTTGACTTGATCAGGAGAAGGACATGTCATTAATCAAGTGATAAACTCAATTTGTGGCAAGCACCATGAGTCTAGGAACCAGCACATGTAGTATAGTCTTGGCAAAAAGAAATTAAAAAAAAAAAGCAGTTTTCAATCAGACGAAGAGTTCCTTCCCATCGTGTATTTTTCCAGTAATGATGTGCAATTTATTAGAGGCTGGCCAAGGAAGGGTGGCAGAATCAGCTCCTCAAACAAATATGCTCACCTTGCCCACTGCTGAAACTTAGGAAAATATGTGGAGCTTAAATACATGTGTTTGCTGAACTAGCCTGACATTTTCGCTGCAAGTTCCTGAGGAAGGTGCTGTTTTACCTGTTTCTTGTTGCTGTAATTCTGTCACGGCTCTTCTGGATTTGATGAAAACAATTTTTACAAGCTGGTCTTCACTGAGCTGGTCCAAGGAAAAAAATAATGAAAAAGCTGCCACCATTTACCAAATCCAAAATATTTTTTCCAGCTCTAGTTCTTAAAAATTTTTGTCAGTCATGCCTAGAATAAAAAGGGCTCTTTTTTATGCACATGAATTTGAAACAATTTTGCTAAGGAATTCTTGGAAACCTCCCACATACCCTTTATTATTATGATTTTTTCTTTACTTTTTTTTGTTTCGGTGCAATTGTCATAATGCATTTGACTATATTGAATACTTTCAGGAGAAGAACAGAAATAAATGAGCTGGGCTTGGCTGCCTAAGCACAGCTAAATCCAGAGAGCTGCTTTAGAGATAACTTGGACTTTTATAACTGGGAGTGGGATTACTCGAATGGGATAAAATATCATTAGCACCTGGCTAAAATACCTGCTGAAGGATTTTTGTCTTAAGGTAGCCAGTTTAGGGAAACAACAGACCAAAGGATCATATTTTACGACTGACGATGATCTGGCCCAGCCCTGTCTATGGGAGCCAGCCTGCAAATACCTTTCATGAGCAGGCAGTTCTGCAGACGATTATGTTCCAGCGGGACTCCCTGTGCTAATGACTTTCCAAGACGACTAAATTATCATCACCTACCCCTGTGAACTATAAATTGAAAAAAAAAATCAGCCCTTCCAGTGGCTAGAGAAGAACAAGAGAGACTAAAATGCAAAATTTGTAAGGCACTGAAAACACATCCAGCTTTCAGTTAAGAAAATGTAAGGTTTTTATAAGAGGCAGTGAATGTAACAGTCCCTTTTCCCGAGGGGAAAAAAAAAAACCCTCATTTTAGAGAGTTTTCTACTGCTCTTTTCAAATCTGGGACAGGAATTCCTGGCAGGGACAAGGCCTTTGATTCTTCACCTCTGTGGAAACTGAGCTGATGTTTTGTTTTTTTCCATGGTGCAGCTTTGTTGACCTGGATACTCCCCCTTGTTTAGAGATGTTTTGTCTTAGGCTGGAAAAAAGGAAAATATGGGCTTTTGGTCATCTTTCATCAGGCTAAAATGAAAGACAAAAAACAAGAAGGTGTTTGGGTTTCCAGAGAATTACAGGCATTTCTGATATGTTAAAATTATTAAAAATTCCAAGTCTGGTAACTGGAGTCAAGCAAGTTCAGTCAATGTTTATTTCCTTTGGTCTTTTAAAAGCCTTCCCCTCCCTTGTATTTTTTTATGATGGTGAAAGGATAATTCAGAAAACTACAACGGAAAAGGACCCATTTTCTTTCTCATATAGAATCACAGAGTCACATTTAGGTTAGAAAAGACCTTTAGGATCATTCAGTCCAACCTTCGTCGAACGTCTCCCTAACCCCTAGACCATGTCTTGAAGCACCACATCTCCCCATTTTTTGAACACCTCCAGGGATGGTGACTCCACCACTTCCCTGGGCAGCCTGTTCCAACGCCTGACCACTCTTTCAGTATTAACCTTTGGCTATGTTGAAAAATATTTCAGCAATAGGCGCACATTCTTGTGCAGGCTAGAAAAAGTCTGCACCATGCTCTTGTTACTCTGGCCTTGGATTCATACAATAGAAATGTGAATGCTCAATGGGACAGTCTCTTAAAACACAACTCTCACAAAATGATGGCACAACAGGCTGTGCCTTGCCCTGCAAGGAGGGCAATCAATGCTCCCAACAAAGCCAGTCCTGAGCAGAACAAGCCATCAGAAGTATGGCAAGATGATGCATTAGTCATGTGATATGGTTAATAATGTATTTACACATTAACATATCACTGCTGAGTTTCTAATACGTATCACAACAAATCACTCAAATCCTGACCTACACAAGGCAGGAGCACATTGCTGATACAAGATAATTTCCCTCAGTGGGAATTTGGGGATTAAGCCTCGATTGCTTTATGCCTGGGATTAATGACATTACAAGATTGATACTGGTTTTAGATACAACTACCTCTTTTTATTAGGTGAGCAGGGTTGGAAAAAAATAGCTCACTGGGGCAGTGAGGTCCATTGGGGCAGAGGGATGCTCCATATGTGGGTGAGCATCGTAGCACCCCTTAACTCCCACCAAACAGGAGTGACACAGTTTACACTGCCTACATTACCATTTTGCTCAGCCTGTCTGGATTTTTGTTTTAATTCTGACAAAGTGCATGGCATTACAATGGAACTCCCCAGCTGCACACGGATAAAAAGAAATCAATCATTTCTTTGACGCTTTCAGAAGGAAGGCGTTTAAATACAGGAGATCCATCACACACCGCTTGTCAGATGAGCCACCTTATGCTTGTAGTAACCTGATTATGTGACATGCCTTAAATGAAATTAAGCTGTTATTAAAGGCTTCAAAATATCCAGCTCTCTACGAGGCTTTTTGTAAAGCATCCTGCCAGTTTCTGCTCGTCTTTTTAAAAGCACACCAGTCCTATGACAGAGTGCAAATGGATTTAACTTGTGCTGCGGTTGTTTGGTTCAAAACTAGCAAACTCACCATTAATTATTGATCTGGCTCATCAAGCTGTAGCCTCAATTATTGCAGCCCTGGCCCATGAGGCTTTGGAATTAAAAGCATCCATAACCTTTGTGTGGAAAGGGCTTACTCTTTTTGGCTTAAGAACACCATTTTTCTTCCACGACACGGTCACGACTTCTATACACATGGTCTCCACACACACGTGGCTGTTTTCCAGCTCAGGTAAGCTTCTGAGCTGATTAAATAACAGCCCAGACAGACCCCCTGATAAACATAAGGTTGTTCATTTCTGGAGCTGATGCTCTGTTCCCTGGGGAGAGTGGAAACCGCTGTATCACTATGTTTTTCTCCTCAGTCTGAATGCCTTTCAGTTTTAGGCTTGTAAGAGTATCTTGGCTTTTCATCTGTTCCAGCTGTGACATATATTTGATAGGCAGAAATGGAAGTTAGGGCCATCAGGGATGGAAGATGAATCAGTTGACATTGCCCTGGTGTAATAAGATTCACATTTACTCCTGGAGGATGGGAAAATGACTCTGACAGGGAGTCCTAAAATCCCTGTCTGAGGAAATATGTTTTTGTAATTGCACTTGTTGATGAGGAAAGGATAAGAAAGCGGTAGAGCAGTATTTCTTTTCTGACTGATTCAAGAAATATTAGCTTGCCAATTTTAGAAATCTATGAAAAATAACCTTGTAGTTATTAGGGCTGGGAGTTACAATGAATTACAGAATCCTTAGAGCAATATTTCTGAGAGCTTTTATATAGACACATTTCTTAGCACTGAAAAACAGGGAAATAATACTTCACATGGGATTTGTGGGTTTGCAAATGAAAGCAACACTTGCTCCTAGCAACATGGGTGCATAAAAGAGCCGAGTCTTCGCTCTAACCTCAGTGGATGTTGCAATCCACAAATTAACTCTCCCATTCTACCTGTTTGTGGGCTGTTGCTATGAAATGTGCATTTCAGAGGGACCTGCTCCTACAGAAGCATTGCTGGGTCTCAGGCTTGGGCAGAGAGCTGCCAGGATATTCTGTCCCCATTTCGTACTGTGTTTTATGGTTGGATTAGGAATTTTTCTGCCTTCCATGTTTTTTACACAACCAATTTCAAGACAACCTTCATCCTGTGGTGCCACCATATAACAAAGTGAATGTATTTATGAAGTGTTAAGATTAAGAAGAAATTTTAAGGTATGAGACTGGAGAGAAACTACTGAGTGTAACCCACAGATTTTAGTTTTTCCCTTCAGGATCTTCCAGCTAAAGTAAGTCAGTAAAGTCCTACTGTTTAGAGCCTCACTTTTAGCTGCTATCCCTGTGACAGCCTAAGGACATTGCATTTGTACACTCAACAGGGAGGTGCAGCTGACAAAGTCCTTAAATGAATCCAAGTGAATACGGCTAGAATAAAATCTCATTTATTTCAGTGGGAAAATCACGGGCAGTTTCAGAAAAGATTTTGAGGAAAATGTTTCCATTTCTTTTATCTGCTCTATCAGACAGGAAAAATTGGTTTCTGGACCTTACCAAAACATGTACCTCCAACTAGCCCATGCAACTAAAGATATTAAGCCACTGAGTTCATCACAGCCTTTCCCTTCATACCGGCTTAGAAGCTAAATTAATAGTTTTCCGCCTTAGATGGTCAGTCAGGTGTGGGAGCAGCTGAGAAAGCGGAAGGTTCTTCCTTGAGACCCAGGCAGCAAACTGTGGCTGCTCAAGGGATGCCTTTGGAGAGGGCGACTGGTGCCCTGGCCTTGCTCTGGGGCTTCAGCTCAGTATAAGCCAAGAGGAATCGCATAGTGAGGTCATGAGAGCTAGGTCAACTGCAGTCCAGTGTGATGGAAATTCACGACTAATTACTTCATTGTGACCTACAAATAACCGCCTGACCTTCCTGGTGGGGCAACTGAGTCAATGCTTAGCTTAGCTGCTGAAATAGAGACCTCCCAGAAGCTGGCAGGCTATGCTTAGGATCCTTTGAAAACCTAATTCAGCCCTCTGCCAGAAGCTACTCCTAGAGGCTATTAGAGGTGGAGATGTGTGGTGCTAAGGTAGCATATGGGGAAGCCTTTGTGTGCTTGTGTGGTGCCTTCCCCCTCCTACCTCTTCACAGGAACCAGCACTCCCTCAGCCAATCAAGTTTCTTCGGGAAAAATTCCACCTAAATTGTTCTCCTTTTGCTCCACACAGCAGACAGGGGAAGCTGAAGAGGTCAATGGACCAAATTGTCCCTCTTCTCAAGGGAAACAGAGAAGTTACTACTTGCTATTATTTGATTCAGAATTTAGGGGAAATAAAATTAACATTAGTCATTGCACCTTTCTGGAACACTTCAAAACCCCATATACTTAGCTGGCCTAACCTTAAACAAGCTAGCTACTGGGCTTGGCACAGAATCATCTTTGTTGCGAGAGACTTTTAAGATCAAGTCCTACCCAGCACTGCCACGTCATCAGTAAACCATGTCCCTTGGTTTATTGATGTCTCATATCTCTTGGCAGCAAAATAGAAGGGATAGAAGGTTTCAATGGTTTCCTGTTTCCAACCCCCCCCTGCGGCAAACAGACTCACTCCACAAAGGCTGAGCAACACAGAATAGTCTGGAAAGCTTGGAGATAGGCAACACAGGAGATCCCACCCATTTTTCCCTCACTTCCCAGCTCCACAGATGTTTGGGTATGGAGAAACGGAAAGCAGGTAAACATTTACATGGTTGATTTTGTTAATCCACTCACCTTCACCATCTCTACCTTGTCCCACATGGCTCTAAACTGTGAATTTAAGGGTCACTTGCTGAAGTTGGGTGTCAGTCAGCCATGCAACCTTCAGGGAGCCCTGTCCCAGGCTTTATCAGAGCACCCTTGCTTCCTTTAGAAGAAGGGCTATGCTTGGAAAAGCAGGCATGCCAAAAATGGATTAGTGAAAACACTTATGCCCTTTAACAAGCTGGATTAAAAATAATAAGTCTCATCAGGAGGCTCAGTTTAATTGCGAGGATTATGCCAGCAACGGAAACGTAAGGGGAGGAAAGCTAACAGGAGATGTGTCCAGAAGAAACCTGTTCCTTTGACTTCCCTCACAAACTGGAGGAGAAAACTGGCCGATGATTCAGTTTTGCCTTTGATTCCACATAATGACTAAATCCTGCAACGATAATTGGTCTTATGGCCATTTGTGCTGGCAGCTGTACTCTAGTACTTTTTAAAATCATTATCTGTTAAGACATGTGCAAATATACAGGGAGCCTGGCAATGCCTCATTAAAGCACTGAAGAAGACAGTCATAAATTTTATTGCCTCAGCATTACATGTTGAAGTCATAATGGTGCAGATCTGTTCTGAATGTATAAATTCCCTTATCGCTTCAGCAGTCTTACGTTTTTCTGGACAGGCTCTTGAGAAGGGCATAAAAATGAAAAATGCCATCAGCATTCAAACAGAGAAGTCTGACCGGCTCCATTTTTTGTCATTTAAGGAAAATGCTTGCTCTAACCACACAGAGAATGTACTTTAAAATGTAACCATACTGAAACGTCAGACAAATACTATTCCTGCAGCAATTTTAGGCAATAGACTTATCTATTATGCTCCACTTCCAGCCCACTATTTCTCGTGATGCACATTAACTTTTATTTCAGGGTTTCTATCCAAACTTATTGAGGTCAGTGGAAAGATTATCAGAGAATCAGAGAATGGTTTGGGTTGGAAAAGACCTTAAAGATTATCGTTGGTTTCCTTCAGTTTTGCAGCAA
Organism: Coracias cyanogaster; assembly: GCA_033124195.1. Lineage (NCBI taxonomy): Eukaryota > Metazoa > Chordata > Aves > Coraciiformes > Coraciidae > Coracias > Coracias cyanogaster. The sequence continues at coordinate 74,077 of JAVSBS010012888.1, read as the reverse complement.
AACCTTGATCAAAACATACCCATTTTATTAGGAGGGAATAAATTTGCTAGGGGTTTAGAAAAACTATGTTGCCATTGGCTTAGAAAAATAGGTTACTATCGAATGATGGGTGATCTTAAAGGTCTTTTCCAACCTAAATGATTCTATGAAAATGGAGATGAAACACAGAAATTCATGTGACATCATTCTATATTCGAGGGACAAGCCTTTGGTCTGTCTTCAAGAATTTGCTGTTTGCTGTTGTAAATTTGCACATATAAAAAAGAAACATTAGTAAGAGTTTAATTCTGTGAACTTTCCAGTAGTTCAATAGTGTTTGAGAGACAACAAAATCTCACTGAGTTACCTGTGTCTGATTCCACATGAACCTGAAACTGGGCGCTAGATAAATGAAGGTAGATAAATATTATTTAGCCTAATGAAATCTCTGTGGGCTGGGATCAGCTTCTCACTGTTACTCTTGCTGTTCTTCTCTGCCAGTCTTTGGAGGCGGTGAGGGATTTTTCAGGATGTATATTCTCCTGCATGCAAGTCACCTCTTTGTGCGGCTTGCACTCATACCCAGGGGAAAATAAATCGCCTTTGTATAGCTCCTCAGAGGGAGTTAATCTGTTTAGGATTGAGCCATCTATTCTATAAGGCCCAAGATGGTTGCATGAAATGACATGGGTGCTGGAACACTCATGCTGGAGTTTCACTGCCATGCTGTCATGGTGAAGGAGATATAGAGCAGGGACAATAAGATGACACTATCAATATAAAGCCAGATTTACCATCATCGTCCCCAGTGATTTAATTCAAGGGTAGGATATAATTCACTTTAAGCTAATGCAGGAATACAGACTGTATTTCAAGGTCTGAACATTTCCATTTAGATAACAGTACCACTCACAAATTTTCAAAGCCTTTACATGCTTTTTGGAGTTGGATTGCTAAGCAGCATTCTGGGACGCTCTCCTAACCCTGCAGAAGGGTATTCCTGGTGTAAACTATTAACTGGAGCTAGGATAACATCAGCTGGGATGGAGGGAGCAGAAAAGAGATGCATGGATATCCCTCAGCATCCAAAAAATGTTCACCTGTGCCAGATATGATGAAGACAGACACAGTATCATAGAATCGAATCATTAACGTTGAAAAAGACCTCTAGGGTCATGTAGTGCAACCTTCATTCCAACATCTCCCTGACCACTAGACCATGTCCTGAAGTGCTACCTCTACTCATTTTTTAAACACCTCTAGGGATGATGACTCCACCACTTCTATGAGATGCAGGCTGGCCCATGGCCATCAGATAGCCAGCGTGGCCATGCAGCTGACTTCCACACAGCCCCTTCCACCTTTCTGCATCTCTTTACAAGCCCAGCTGGGAACTATTTTAAAAATAGAGAAATAAAGCAAACACATTTAGGGTTTGTCATTTTAAAGGCAAGAGAAAAATCTAAAAAAAGAAAACCAACCAAGGAATCATAGGAAAATCTTACCAATATGTGACAGGTCCTTGAGTATTTTCATTGCTGAGGCTGTCTGGAGGTGTTGCCAGAATTTTTTCCCAGGATGCTGGAAAAACTCTACCCTTGGATAGGTCTACTTTGTCAAGTGTTAGAAGAATCGGTCTGGCCTTACTGAGGGTGGAGTTGGAAATGCAGCCTGGTTCTTGGTCAAACCCTGGCTTTGATCTCTACTATGGAGAGACTAGCACCTCTTACCATAATTTAGGATCTGCCGTAAATATTTAAACTTCAGACTTTTTTTTTTTTTTTTCTTTCCCCTTCCTTTTTCCACGCTTTAGGTTTTTTCCTTCTCCTCTTGGAACCTGTCATAATTTTGGGAGCTTGACCTCTGAGCAATGTTGGCAGCTGTGCATGCCAATGTTGACATCCCAGCCATGTACAGCTGCACAGCCCACAAACCTCTGTAGTCAGGAGGTCAAAACAGCTCAGGGAAAAAAAAAATTAAGAACTAATAATTGGCCTATCACCAACACCTTGAGTTTGAAAATATTAATGCATTTAAGTACACAACTGGCACCTTTCTAAGGCTAACCCAGCCCGTTGCTAGACCCCACACTGTTACTTCTCATCCTAAATGGGCAGATTAAGAGAGACAAAGTCTTGGCTTGGGTCCCCAAGTACTGGTTAGCTTCATAAGATACATCAAGGCAAGGGAGATGGCTCAGGGTAGTTCCTCTTTGGACCAAGAACTCATTCACATCAGGAAGTGGATCTTAGTTCTTGCCCTGTCTAGCATGTTAAACAGCTGTGGACTTGGTGAGGGGACAGCCTAGCCCTCGCTAAGCCTCAGAGATATGGTCAAGTATGTTCTTACTGAAGCACCAAGACCTCAAGGGCAGTAAGTACAATATACAGCATCTGCAGGAAATAATTTTAGGATTAAAAACAGGAAAGAACCTTCTATTATGTTTCAGTTTAGATTTGGAAATTAATATATTGTCCCTAGCTGCATAGTTAAAGCATATTGATGCAGGAGAGACAGATGTTTATTGAATCACAAGCATCTCTGGTGCAGCATCTTTATTTCTTTTAAGCTATTCTGCCCAGAATATGGGGTTACAGGACACCAGAGAAATCTACAGAATGATATTGAAAGAACTGGATAGTTTCATCAGCACCCTGTGCTGCTATTACAGTTTTCATTACATTCCTATTACAGCAGCACATTTCAATGTCTCCTTTTGTCATCTGGTGAAACCTATTCAACTTTCAAAAGGTTTTTCAACTCCAGGTCTCCCCCAGAGACTTCTATAAAACTTCCTGTGTTTTCCCATCCAGCCTCAGTCTACTCTGAGTACAAGAAGCTGCCACAAGTAAAACCATGCGAGTAATGTACTTAACACAGCCAATGTACAAAATACAGGTACGGTGATGGACAGATGTACGAAGCTGGGATCGATGGTACTTGGTGAGCTGACATTCTCTGATCTTTACAGTGGTGGGAACTGAGTAGCTCCAAAAGTTTTGTAAATTGACCCTCCAGCCCAGAAAAGCCAAAGGCAAATTTAATTTAAGGTTAAGCAGAGAGGTCAAAATCTTTTGGTCATAATGTGCAGGACTGAAAAAAAGCCTGGGCTTTTCAAGGTTCATGCTTGGGCTGATGTGATGTAAGACAGGCCTCAGCTCCTTGGATCCATACCAAGGAGGACTCTTGTTTATATTGGTGGAAATGATAGCAGCATCTGGCCGAAGAGGCTCATCCACTCAAGCTCTTTAACAATATCAGACATAGCGCTTATCACTTTTCATTAACATATAAAACGAAGCCAAAAAGGCAGAGCACAGTTTGTTCCATTTCCACTTTAATTAGATGCATTTTGTTATTTTTTGGATCGTTCACCCTTGGTTCAATTTAAGTTTATTTTAAGGCGGGCTAATCAGCCTTTTAACTAGAGAATCCTTGGCCTCCCACTGCTCCCTTGCACTGGTGTCTAATCAGGTAGAAGGAGCATGTCTGCTCTGTGTAAAGGCAAGGCTGATGTTGACCTTAAGAAGCGGCCTGCCAACTCCCTGCTGTGGGCCGCCACGATGCACTCGGCAACATGACACAAATGCATTCCACCATGATAAACACTACATTATATGCCCAAGAAAGAGGCAAAGGACCTGGAGATACATAAGAATGAACTAGATCCACATCCTCATTAAATTTTCCACATCTAATTCTTCTCAAGTAAGGGCCAAAGGAAACTCTTTTTGTCACCAAATGTAGGTTGAAAATACATCTTGTGATGAACAATTCAATGTCTCCTTAATTTTTAAGCAGAGCAGAATGTGCCCAGTGATTCAAGAGAGGTGATTCTGCCCCCCTACTCTGCCCTGGTGAGACCTCCTCTGGAGTACTGCGGCCAGCTCTGGAGCCCCCAACACAAGGAGGACGTGAAACTGTTGGAGCATATCCAGAGGAGAGCCACAAAAATGATCAGAGGGCTGGAACACCTCTCCTATGAAGACAGGATGAGAGAGTTGGGGTTGTTCAGCCTGAAGAAGAGAAGGCTCCAGGAAGACTTCATAGCAACCTTCCAGTACCTGAAAGGGGCCTATAGGAAGGCAGGGGAGGATCTGTTCACAAGGGTTTGTAGTGACAGGATGAGGGGTAATGGTTTTAATCTAGAAAAGGGTAGATTTAGGTTAGATATTAGGAAAAAGTTCTTTAATATGAGGATGATTGATCGCTGAAACAGGCTGCCCAGAGAGATGGTGGAGACCCCATCCCTGGAGACATTCAAGGTCAGGCTTGATGGGGTTTCGGGCAACCTGATCTAGTTAGAGATGTCCCTGCTTGTTGTAGGGGAGTTGGATTAGATGACCTTCAGAGGTCCCTTCTGACCCAATACATTCTATGATTCTATATGCAAGAGGGAAGGTGAAGCATAAATAAATATGAGTTCCCATACTATACTATAAGGAAACCCATTTTTGGCTTAAAGTCATTGTCTCTTCAGGATTCTCCTGGTGTTACAGTGTGTCAAACACAGACCAAGGAACAGGCCCCAGCAAATCCTGCATCAAGATCTCAGCACCTGTTAATCTCACTGCTCCCTTTGCTTCCCTTATGTGTGTGTACAGTATAGAGGGAAAACAGCCAACCCTGATTAAAGAAAAATATATGAAATGGTAAATGAATAGTGATATCAATAAGCTGAAACAATAAAGAAATCTCTTAAGTCCTCTTAAAGAGGACTAGATAATAGACTCACTTTACTGTACATTATCACAGTACCTCTTGTACCATGGCCACAGGACCTCTGCAGGTAGCCAAAGCCTTTGCTCTTGATCTTTATTTTCCTGTCTTTCTGAAGTGGGGATGGAAATGGAGATGAGGGTTGTTGGGATTCTGCACTGGTGCCTGAGGAAAGAGGGAAATTCTTGGCATGTTTAACTCTGCTAACTTCACCAGGGATGTTGCTGGCCTTGCAGGGCTATTGTCTTGGTACAATATGTTTTTATACTTTTATGAATGGGATATTTATGCAGCTTCTATGGAAGATCTTCATCTGGTAGAAATCAATAGAGAGTGATGAAGGATCTGTTCCACAGGGTTACAGATCTGACATTCCAGGGCCCCATGAGCCCGTCAAAGATAAAATCCATTGTATTTAGATTTGAATAGAAGGAATGCTCAAATTTAAAATAAAAAGAACATTGTTTGATACCCTGAAGAAGCTTACCCACTGCTTTGTTTGTGGATGAAGGGAAGACAGGTAGCTTCAGTTTCTTCTTCCTGGGAGCTATCCACCATCAAATGACTAATTTGAGAAAAGCAAGATGTCTCTTCAGACATCTTCTTGTGGGGTTGTGTATGAGCTTGGCTCACACAGCTCATAGTGAGACTGTGTCACTGCAGTAGGACCTCAGTTCTCATCATCCACACCTGTATACTGACAAATTTCTGTATAGTGCAATGGCAATTTGCTTCTGAGTGGAAATAAATAGCATGAATGTGTTTATACGCTCACCAGGAGATCTGGCATGGATTAAGCTATGCATAGTATTCTTCATAATTACATCTAAACAAATCTTGCACTTGGATAGCAGTCTTCTTTTTCCCCCTATTTCCCTTCTGTCTGTATGTTACTTTTTTACCATCTTTGTTCCTTTTGGGGTGGTCAACAATGGTTCTTCTTGTTGAATTTGTGACAGTGGCATTGGTCAGGTTCCTAGAAGACAACTATGAGCACCTTCCTGGATGTCCTGCACAACACAGTCTAGAGAAACCAAGCCAGTAATTCTGTCTTCAGCTCATAAACCACACTTGAAGTATAGCCTATCTCTCAGGGAGTTATTGTCTTGATGCACTGAAACACAGACCTCAAAAAGTGGTGACTTCATCAAATCTTCCTTCCCCATAGACTTCAAACAAAAAAAAAACCAACTAGTGAGCCATCATCCTCTAAGCCTCATTTTCTCTATTTACAGCACTGGCATAGACAACAAGGGGGAAAAGAATGTCAATATGCTACAAAAAGAATTACTTTTACATTAAAATGACTGATGTAGCATGATAAACGGACCCTTTTATGCTTAACCAGCCTCTCTGCCTGAAACCCAGCAGTTAAAAGAGTGTCCTTACACCTCCTTTTTGACTTGATGACATTTCTGGTTTTTCTTTGGGTTTGACTGAAAGACCTCACAGTAGGAGAAAATCTGGTGGTCTTATACCACTATCTGTGGCAACAGCATGTGACAAAACAACTTTGCATCACTTTCTGCAGTGGCACATGGGATATTGAAGAGAGTAGAAAGAAAGGAATTAAAGGTTGGGGGATGGCAAAACTGTCCATTACTGGGAAGAACCATTTGTAGCCAGCTTTCCCTTCTGATAACAGGTTTTTGGTTTGGGGCACAACTGAGCACTTTCTTTCCCTTGGCAGGAGGAGGAAGCAGTGAAGCCTGTCCCTCAGCTTTCTGCTTGACCCTGACTGTTTGGACTTGCAGATGGAAATGGGCCATGCTATAAAAAAGATGGGGACAACCTTTTTAGCAGGGCCTGTTGTGACAGGACAAGGCATAACAGTCTTAAACTAAAAGAGGAGAGATTTAGACTAGAGAGAAGGAAGAAATTTTTGACACTGAGGGTGGTGAGACCCTGTCCCAGGTAGCCCAGAGACGTGGTTGATGCCCCATCCCTGGAAACTCTCCAGGCCAGGGTGGATGGGACGCTGAACAACCTGGTCAAGTTGAAGATGCCCCTGCTCAGTGCAGGGGGGTTGAACTAAATGACCTTCAAAGGTCCCTTCCAACCCAAGCCATTCTATGATTCAATGCCTGTGCTAAACCTTTCATCTGGCTGGCAGGTAACAAGGCTGCCCAGAGGCAGGAGTACCTGCCTCCTTGCATGGTATCTGCTCCTTGGACATGAGGCTCTCTGTACAGCCTGCTCACTGGCAAAAGCATGAAGTCTCCCCAAGATTATGTATTCCTATGCTGAGAGCAAGAGCAGTCTGAAAGAACAGGCAAAACTGTGACTCCTTGGCTATGAAGTAGCACCACATCTCCATGTGATGCATCAGGAATCCTCTTGCTTCTGATAGATTCATGTCGTCTTTACCAGCTCTGAGCATGGCATTGCTTTCTGCCTTTTCTTTTTTCATGAGCATAGATGACTAGCTGTCTGATAAAATTATTGAGAATAATCAGACTGGTGATCTGGGGGAACAAAATAGGACATGCTGTTGGTTTCGCACCATGCCACTGCCTGGGGACACTGTTCTGGTGGCTGAGAGACTAGAAGACATCATCTTTAACAACAAAAAAGGAGCTGATGAGTCATTCCAGCTATGAAAGGGATTAAAATATTTTTAAACAGAAGGGTAGTTATTAATAAAGTGCAGGAAATGATAGGGAGTTATTGCACTTTGAGCAAAAAGACCAACACGACTTCCTCCCACATAGTACTTACTTTGATGATACTCACCCTCCCTCTTAAATCTTATTTTTATTCCCTCTCAACATTCCTTCAAAACTTGTTTACAAAAGTAGCCATGGTGTTATCCTTTCTCTGGGTGGATACTCTCTTGCAATAAATGGTTTCTGCTTCTCAGTCTCTGAAACTGGCCAAGGTTTGGAAAAACAGCTCCACTCTTTGTTTCCTGGAAATGCTCACTTCTTGGGAACATGATCCAAAACATGAGTAGCCAGTGCAGGTGTCCCAGCCCTTCCGAATCCTCCTGAGGCTCCTTTCTTCCCAAGTACCTTATTAATACAGAAAGTTTAACCTGTGCCATGTAGCTACACAAATAATATTGACAGTAATTTTGGTCATGCCAGGTAGGAAGGGTGCATGGCTCTAGAATATTATCACTGGGGAAAGAACAGTGATAAACATATATTCAAAATCCTCCACCAGCCAAACCCTGTTCTCACACCTATGTAACCCATTGCCTTCAGAGACATCACCTGGCAGCAAGGGCATGATGCTTTCTCCATACTTTATTCTCACCTTTGACTTTTTGGAATAGAAATTTATATATTAAATTATTTCAGAAGGCATTTTAATGCACCTTATTTTTCTCTTTATGAATTTACTTTAACTTCTTGAAGTATTTTGGCTGCTTTCCCATGAAATTCAAAACAATCCACCCGAGTTAAGTGAAGTACTGCTGAAGCGCAGTCTTGTTCGTTTGAGTGGTTTTTGACAGGAAAACATTTCCCCCAGAAACATTACCCCAATACTCTTTTAAACTCCCTGGTGCTCCAAATCAAAGTGTTTTAAACTGTGCCCACCTAATCTATAAGGTTTTGTACAGCTCTGGCTTTCTAGCTGCGTGAATAACTTTGTTCTGATTTACTCTGTTTCCTTCCTTTCATCACCGGTAATAGGATCCTGCCACTGGAAACAAGCCCAAACCTCAAGTTTAATTTTAGCTTGTGATGCTTTACATTTGTGATGGTCACTTTACAAATCAGAGCTCCCCTCAGCTACCAGCTCACAGTTGTTATAAATCCTATGAAGCACAAGGGAAAAATGTCCTTCATCTGGAAAGCACAATGCTGAATGGTTGGAATGTGCCAAAATGGGGAAAACCCCAATTATTTTATGATGTATTTGATCCACATCTAGACCAGACAGTTATGAGCTACAAAATGGAAGTTTAGGAGGAAACAAAACAAACCCCAATTTTTTTTTTTTCTGTTATTAAACTTGTGCTTGTATTGTCAAAACACCTCAAGCCCTTGATACAAAAAACACAAAAATCAAGCTCCATACGTTTGCATTCTCTCTGATTTGAAAGATGAGGCTCTGGGGCATTGAGTTTAATATCCTTATTTAATATCCCTTTAGTCTATCCCTGCTTCCCAATTTTAACATTTGTGAACCAGGCTCATATTTCCTTTTTGAATTTCTGAACAGTGAGATGGATCTTTGTTTAATATTGGCTTTCTTCCCCACTGCTGAGATTGTTTTATTTTGTGATCAGCTGTTACAGCAATGATTTTCTGCAATGCTTCTCTTTTTTCTTTTGGAAACTGTGCATCTGCTCTTGGCATCTGTTCCCTATCCTTTATGAACACTGAAGCAGGGAATTTATTTTTTTTTTTCTTGCAGAGGCTGAGTCTATTGTCTAGAAATTATTGTCTTTGCCTCAAAAAGCCCATGGCCTCCTGCACTGACACTTTACTCTTTTAATATTGGAAACACTTCCTATTGCTCATCATCTGGTGAAATAATATTTTATTCTATATTGTTACTTTCCATGTAGTTTCTTTGGAGTGTTTAGTCACATTTGCTTTTGCACCTCACTGTTTTTGTACACCCATATTTTCTTTTTTTTATGCTACTAGTATATATTTAAGGACATCCACAGTCTCTGAGCCTACTAGACACTGGCTTTGAAGCTGTGGCTGTTCTACCCTGTGTTATTTCTGTCTCTTTATTCAACAGAATTTTACCACATTGCTTCAATGCGAACACCTCATTTTTATCATTTATCCTTCCCCACAGTATGAAGCAAATTGCTTCTGCTGAAGTTTGTCTCCACTGAAATACTTTGTTCTTGATAGCTCCAAATAAAGTGGAGGATCCCTCCCTCACTGTAGCTTTTTGCTTTAGATTTTGCAACGCAAAGGGCTTGACTAATGCATTTATTGCTCCAACTAGTTTGTATCTTTAAAGTTAACATCTTTCATCTTGAAGTATTATTACACACTATTGGCCAGTAAAGTGAAAATGGACAAACATGCAGTCTGGTTTATAATAGATCTTTAAACAGACATTTTTATGCTTCACTGAAGAATTACCAACAGAGACTTTGCTCTCTGGGGAGTGCCAAGAACTTGTAAAGCTCAACAATTATAGTACATGCACACAGGGAATGTAACACAAAGCAGACTGAGCATTTATTAAACCTTCAAGGGTTGTTGGATGAAGGTTCCCTGCAGCTGAATGCAGTGACCGTGCAAATCTCAGAGCTAGAAAGGAGAGACGAATTTCTGATGAGCTATCTGATGAGTAATTCAACCCCAGCAAACACCAGCCAGCCACCTGGAGACTCAAGCATCAAGAGGAGCATCAGTATATCTTGTGTCTCTTATAGTCATAGAATCATTTAGGTTGGAAAAGACCTCTAGGATCATCAAGTACAACCTTCATCCTAGCATCTCACTGATCACTAGACCATGTCCTGAAGCACAACATCTACTCATTTTTTGAACGCCTCCAGGGATTGTGACTCCACTACCTCCCTGGGCAGCCTGTTCCAGTGCTTAATCACTTTTTCAGTAAAGAATTTATTCCTAACATCTAGACTACATCTCTCTTGGTGCAACTTGAGGCCATTACCTCTTGTTCTGTCATTAGTTACATGGGAGAAGAGACCAGCACCAACCTTACTACAACTTATGGCCCCTCTGCAGAGTCTCAGAGAACAGAGAGCATCTCCCTCTTCCATCATCCTCTCAAAACAAAAGTCAAGTGGAGGAAAGTTTATCTTGCGTTCTATGAGTAAACAAGAGAAGCCCTGAAGCAGGAGATTAGCACAATGTAAGCATGATACAAACACTCATCATCAACAAATTGACGAGGAATTTATCAACAGCTCAGACACACATGGATTTATCAGAGCAACAAGTGTGAAACTCCAAGATTACTCTTCCCCTATTATTTCTTATCTACAAACTAAGCACACTACCTCAAAAGACTTCAGTTTCCTTATTCCCACCAATACATTTGAAAGACTGTGGCAAAATTTTACTTTTGGAAAGAATTAAAAGCTTCCATATAGCTCTGAGTCTGGAGGCAATTCAAGACCAGCCCCAAAAAAGAAGCCAGCTCCAGAATGGACCTTAAAAATCTGTATTAGCTAAATGAAAGCAAGACTCATTTCTCTCTTTTTAAATTTTAAAATTCTGTGGCCATTAAGACATGCTTTCTCCTTAGATCATTCTGAAACTCAAGACACCAGTCTACTCTATAAGCTCACTCTGTAGGCTATTTTCTGAGACCATTATTTAAGATCAAAATCAGTAGGATGCAGACACATGCAAATGCTTGTAGAGCTGTATGGATCTAGGTTCTCCTGATTTGTACCAGAAGTGATTCACTTATTGCTCATGTTTTGGAAGATCGTATACTCTCCCTTTGGAATATATTGAAATATTGGAACAGCATCAGAGAACTCGTGTTACACAGAAAACTTTGCAAAGCTCTCTACTAATGTTAGTTCCCCTGAATTTCACGTTCCCCATTATCCTTTGGGATCATGGAACAGATCCAGCAAAACTATCACATTGATGTTAAAAAGGTTCATTGGAGTAAATGGAAAAAGTTGGAACTCCTCATTCTACTGGCGTTAATGGAAGTTGGTGGAAAAGAAACACCTCCTTTGGGGAAAAGGCAAGAAGAGAGCTGTGAATGCCAGGATGCTTGTGCTGGCAAAAGGATTTCCACTGATATTTTCTTGCAAAAAATGCGAGAACAGTATTCAAATATTCATTTGGATAACACAAACAATCAAAGAAAATCAAAGCAAAAAGCAAAGACAGTTTGTTGGCAGATGGAAAAAGATTGGACAGCTAATGGTCTTGAGGAGGGCTGCCCTGCGCCGTAGTAGAGCACATCTGGTTGGACCCCTGTCGTAAAATGAACAATGTAATAATTGTGAACTGAGCTGGCTTTAGATTCCATTACTGAAAAATCTTCAAATAAAAGCTATCGTCTAGATGAGATTAAACGGTATGATTTCCTTAGAGTAAGGAAGCAAGCAGAGGCAAGGCAAGCTGTAGCCAAGCCTGACAATATGAAGTTGTATTTTATGAGCCACTACAGAAAAAAAACATTCATATCTTCCAGAAACTAGTAGAGAAATGGTTTTCTGTTAAAGCCTGCTGCAATGACTACAACTCAGATCAGATGCCTCACTGATTTGGGCACTATGCTTCACTGTATTTTTAACCTTTTATTTGGTGCAGATAAATATGTTTCACTCACCTATTATTTTAAACCTTTCACACTAGAATGCAGATTAAACAATCCCTCACTTCTACATAATTCTGTGTTATATTTCTCTGCTGACAAGTACAGTAGGATTTTATCAATTATACTGATGAAAAATTGGAATTCAGAGCCTGGCTATTGAAAAGAAATTTGCTGTTTATAATATGCATCATGTTGTTAACTTGTTGAGGCAGCTGCAAGTGAAAATTAATGACTAATTTCAGCACATGATAAAGAAGGTGAGAAGAAATTGTGTGTGTAAAGAAATTATTGGTGCAGCTTATAGAGGCCGTGTGTTACCCACCCTAATTAACTCATTGCCATATGAGAAACAAAATGTCACAGCTATACTGAGGATGAATAAGCAGCCAAACATTGTCACTGATGGTGCATAACTGAGGTTTCCAGGAACTGGCAGTTCAGTAAATCACCCAAATGAATGTGACATCCCACATGGGGATGCAACAGGTCCCTGAGGCTGGTGGGACAGCTGTCCCTCTCCTCAACCTCATTTGCCAAGTGACACCCATGGGCAGCCAAAGCCGCCCATGATATGGAGAACTGGTGCTATCTAGCAACAAATCATCCAGACAGCATGAAGACCTCCATTATTTCATTATTCTAATTTTTTAAAGCTTCACAAGAGCTCTACATTATATTAGCTAAGCTGTTATCATACCTGTGCCAAGTTGCTCCTTATAAGTCAGCCATTGGTTTGGTCCACACAGAACCATCAGAAAAACATTAAATACACATCTCTCAAGCTGCCCTCTTTGAACCACCTTCTTAAATTTTTCATTAAGGGAGAATTTTCTCAACCGAGCAACATCACACAACACAGACCAGGCTTTTTTCTAAAGCAATAAATGTTAGGAATAAGTGTACAGACACTTGCTTTTTAAAAAGAAATGTTTCACAGGTTTCTCTGGTGCAGCAATAGAAAGAAAAAGGGAGATTTAGATGCTGCCTTATATTCTGAGCATGCCTGCATGGAAGCTAAGGCTATAGCTGGGAACAGCAGTGAAAGACTGCTTTTATTTACGGCGTGCTAGTCCACAGGCTGCAGCATTCTTTAGACACCAGGAGGATGAAGACAGCTCTGCTGATATTTAACATTATCACTTTGTATTGTTGACTAACATAAGTAAACTCTTTGTTTGCAGAGAGTGGGATAATATGATAAAGAAGTTAGTAAAATAAATGATGCACAACAGCCGGAGGGACAGAGCCATGAGTGCTGTGAGAAGCTGCTAAGAATATCTCCATTTCCTTTGAGTGTGCATTTTTGGAACAGGTATTTTATGTGATTCCAATCTCTAAAGCAGTCCTGCACCTTTTAAGTACTGTCTGTCTTCCATGAATAAAGCTTTTTTTTTTCCATCTTAAGTACCAAAGTTCTGAGTATATTTAACGCTGTAATTAACTACCAAATACAGATTAAATAGCTGATGAGAGCATTGTATTTGAGTAGAGAGGAGTAAAGTGATCTGCATAAGCAGTTCAAATCAGCAATAATTTAGCTTTCTGATGCACTCAAGGCACTTACAAAGCCATGAAAATCATGTGGTGTTGACTGTACAATATGACACCTAAGGGCCTTTTTAGATTTTTAGTTATGATTGAATTACAAGTCACAGCCTATACTAGCAAAGAGGTTGGACTAAATCCAGAGCTTTGAAGTTCTCAAAAGTGAGCCACTGCATTTAAAAGGTGTCAAATTTTTATTATAGCCCTAATTTTCATGATGCAAAGAGTCGTGAGCATCAAAAGTCTTCCCTCAATCCCTACACTATACAACATGCTCTCTTCTGAAGTTTTATGACTAAGTGGAAGCCAAAAGAATACTTGCAGACTGTGCAGGTAGCAACCAGGTACTGAATTAATCTGATGCTTCTCAGCTGAACAACCTGGTTTTAGTTGCATGAATTAAATAGACCTGGTGGGAAAAATTTGATCCTGTAATTAGTAGCTGCCCACAACAAACAGCTTTAAATCTTGGCAATTTTTAGCTTTTCGGCCTGAAACACACCCTCATCAGTTCAGAGTTTGCAATTTAGCTGTACTGGACTGCCTGAGCCTCTCCACATGTCCAGGGTGAGGGCTTTGACAAATGGTGAGCCCCTGGCTGATGGGATGGGAGTTCAAGCTCCTTCAGGTACACTCTTGGCTTTCATTTGGTTTGGATGCCCTTTTCCTTGTAGGAATTGACTTGACCCTATCAGTGATGCAGGGCTGCTCAGAGCACACAGGTGAGTAGCACTGGAAGGAGCTGGTAGGCTACTTTGCAACAAGGACGGGGGACAAGCCAGAGCTCTGCTGCACACAAGGCGATGAAATATCAGTTCATTAACAGAGGCATGAACCTTAAAGCACAGTCCCATCAGCCTGCAGCAGGATCATTGGGCCACCCCTCTGCATGCGTGAAAAGAGTCCATTTTGTTTGTGGAAGAGGAGGTGGAAAAAGTAATTTCACACTCTCGGCCAAAAGCACGAACAAGCTGGCTGTGACAGGATGTGAAGCTGGTGGTGGCTGGTGGGGCAGGCAATGCACTTTCCCTGCCAGGCACTCTGGCATAAGAGACAACTGGTGAGTCTTGGATGAGTTACAAAGGACATGGAGAGGCCACAGAGAATCTGCAGGAAGGCCCCTTGAGCCCAGGCCACCCCTGTGCACAGACAGGAACAGCCTCACATTCCAGCTGATGCTCACTCACCTGCTCTTCAAGGATCATCTCCTTTGAGTGATTAACAACCCTTTTTATTAGGCAACTTGTCTTGGTTACATTTGTTAACTTGATTCTTCTGTTGTATCCTTCAGGTTTATCGCTCTTTCCTCTTTAGTCATAAGCATTTATCCCCCCCTTTGCCATTAGCTTTTACATATTTGCAGTATATCCCTTCTCAGTCTTTCCTTGACTGATCAGACCAGAGACCCTTCCAATGTTCCCAGTGGGTTATTTTTTCCTAGCTGTGTGACCACTCCTCTCACCTGGACACCCTGTAGTTCAAGGGCAAGGCAAGACCAGTCTCAGCACTCAAATCAGAGAGGCCTAAAACCCATCTGGGCTTTGCCAGAGACAAATAGAAGAAGGACTTCATATCTGACAAGAACAACCAAATATGATCTCAACTCACTTTGGTTCACTCTATCTAAGGTCCTTCTGCTGTCCTGTGTCAGGGCACAGGCATACTACCATAAAGCCTGGGCAACCTCCATCCTCATCTCACCTCAGCTACTAGGAAGGGAAGCCTTCTTCCACCACTGGCACCACCAGCAAAGGTAAAGCCCACACTTCCCTAGCCCGTGGCAGTATAAAATAAGAGCCCCCACTCTTGAAAGATAAAGCTCTCCTTCCCCAGTAACCCGCCACTACTGCCCAGTTTCTCTCTTCTCCACCTTTCATGACAACAGTCATTTATCAACCTCCTCAAGCAAAACAGCTTAAGCTGGTCTACTGCTGCTCATCTTAATGAGTCAAAGCCTCTTCATGTCTCTAACAGGATTCTGGATGTCAGAAGGTCAGAGGTAAACAATACACCATGTCAGGCTAGATTAACTTTCATTTTAAGGTATGACACCCTTTTGTTTCTAATTATTAATGCTGCCAGGCACTAAGGAGTTTCATTACACTGCCTGCAGCAATGCCAGCATACTTTTTTTTTTGTGCAAGAGAACATCCAATAACATGCACCAAATATTTGCATTATGAAGGAGGATTACCTTGAACTCTCCAGTGAATTTCATTTTGTTGGTCATCTTCCAGCTCACCCTGATTTTCTCTGAAGCAGCCTACCTCACTTAGTGTCCTTCACCAATGTTGACACCTTCAACAGCACACAGTATCAATGTGTAGCCTCAGCAGGTTGGTGCAGCTCTGCCAGCTTCAGGAGAAGATGATAGAGTTATTGTCTTTCTTATTCTGTTCCTTAGCTACTCTGTAGGCCACTACAGCCCAGTAACCTGAACCCTGTTCCCACTTTAGTCTGAAAATGCTTTTCATAAGTGGGTTTACTAATGGCTTTTTAAAGACCCCAGTAAGCACCACCTGGTCCCATTTCATAGGTACTCAGTAGATACACAAAGAAGCAAAATAACAGACATGGGCAAACATTGATCAGCTTCAATTAAAACACAGCTACAGGGGTTAATGTAGCAGCTTTACACAAAGTCCTCCAAAGGATCCCTTTCCCTGAGATAGGTATGAAAGGGAACAAAATTATGGAGGACTTAGAAAGCTTGTACGTGACTGAGCTTAGAACAGGAATTCAATCATTACTTAGCATAGCTAAATAACATGGAGAAAGTGTACAACAACTTTTTCTGGAGAAAATAAAAACCACATGGAAGAAAAAAATATCAAAAGAAATAAGCAGCTACAGACTACCTAGAACTTTTTCTACCCTTTGCACTACTATAACAGTCACAGTAAGAAGCAATGAGACAAAGCCACCAACAAAATTGCAGATAGTTATAGTCCAATATAAGCTATTTTGTTTCCCCTCATTCTAGCATAAGGAACAGAATATTTTAAAACAAAAAAAACCCAACAACTACCACACCCCCTCCCCCTCAAAAAAAAAACTAAGAAAAAAAAAAAAGAAGTTAAAAATGTCCTAAACCTTGAAGCTCTAACATTACCTACATGACTCATCACAAAGCATGGGCAGGTAGTGGGAGCTTTTCTAAGAAAGTCTCCACCCCTATTTCCCATCATGCTTTAACCTCCTAGCTATATATAAGCCAGCAAATAAGTCATAGTGGTGCATGTTTCTTTCTTTTTCTAGCTGTAGGTAAGTTAATGGTATGGTTGTTGCTGTTAACCAGCCATCAATGTTTTGGATAATTCATACACAGAATTTTTGCTGCAGGTTTGCACAAGTATGTTACAAAGAGAGCACTAAGCTTGCTCTTGTTTTCTGAAGTTGAGCTAGGGCTAATGGAGGGCATCAAGCATTACATGGAGTTCTGGAGTATGGCACTAAATTAGCATGTATTGCAATGTTGTTCACTTGTTCTGAACAATAAGTCTTGTTCAATAATCTGGTCTTTGAATAAGGAGCAGCTTTCTTTAAGTGTTGCATCTGATTAAAGGAATTCTTATAAAAACTGAAGTAGTAGTTATGTAGTTTAAACTTTCCTGTTTACATGGAAAATTGCTCAGAGACTAATGCTGTGAGAAGATGAAGACTTTAAAGGGTAGAACCTTGACTTTCAAGTTTTATTAAAGAAAATGAGTCATCTTTGGGAATGGGATTAAAGTAAATTTCTGTTTCTGTAGTAGGCTTACTTTGTGGCACTCCTTTTCCCCTTTTCTCTGGCTGCCTGATGTGTGTGTTCTGAGTATGCTCATGCTATCAAGGCGTTCCTGTAGAAGCCTTTCTTTTGTAGTGAAGGATGAGAGACCTCCATGGCAAGGCAGCTCTGTGAGCAAACTGGTTGACTTGAACAAGTCTGTCTTGACTTCTGCAAACTCCCCCTAGTTCTGTGCGTTGAGCTGATATCACTGAGAGCTTGAAGGCTTGGAGTCGTGATCCTGAAAACATGGTCTCAGATAGCTTGTTCTCATTCCGAACTTACTGGGGTGGAGATGGAAAAAGAAATTTCATAAAGAGTCTTGAAAAGGGAGACTGCTTAAAATCTGGCAATCTGCTGGAAGCTTGTGCTATTTTTCTGGTATTGCATTTTAATTAGTACTTGTTTTCTAGATGGTGTACCAAGTACCTATTCTTACACTGCCTATAACCTTTAAAATATACAGTGCCAGCAGTTTTCTATCTAGGATAAGGTACTCAACAACACAGTTACAATAGGAAGGAAATCTGACTTAGTTTATTGATCTCCTAGGAGGAAGCAAAGCCAAACTCTGGAAAAAAAAATAATTCTGCAGGCTATGACCTCTATAATATATGTAGCACTAAAATAGGTACTTGAAAACATGCATCTGTAGATGAGCTTCTACAATTCACACCTCATTTAATGCATTAAAAATGACAGCTGACTCTTTAGCATTTTTAGAAACAGGCTGACCTTTGCTGTTTGGTAATGTGTAGAGTTTCCATCATCACTGAAGATGGAGGAGGAAGCTCTCATTTCAGCAGTAGGTTTAATTGGCACTCTCCCCTCTTCTGTGATGAAGAGGAAGAAAAGACATTTGAAAGAGCAAACCAAGGAATGAGTGCCTAATGATGCTTGGTGTCCCTGGATTCTCTCCTGGGATGTGTCTAAAGAGAGCCAGTCCCATGAGGAGCAGGGAAGGAGGTGTCTCTCTGCAGGCCAAAGGATCTTCTGGGAGTGAGGTTTTCTTTCCAAGCAGAGGAAGATCATAGAATCATTTAGGTTGGAAAAGACCTCTAGGATTATCAAATCCAACCTCCATCCCAACATCTGCCTGACCACTAGACCATGTCCTGAGTGTCACCAGAGTAGATGCCAGAAACCAGCAAGATGAACGATTAGGGAGGAATTTCCAGGGAAAAGAGGAAACTATTTCTGAGAAAAGGGAAGGGACGGGAATAGAACATATGGATGATTTCTTAAATGATCCTTCTTCTGAAGGTTGGGGAGTCACAGTTATTCTACTGCGTTTAGGAGGAAGTTCAGGGCCAGATGCACTTGTGAAAGAGCTCTTGCTCAAGACATAATCCCATAAGTGATGCAAAAGTTGTGTAACATTCTAAGAAGTTGTTAGAACAGGTTCTGCTTCTATATCTAGTGGTTTCTATACTTCTGTGAAAGTAGCTCAGGCACAATGAGATGAACAACACAGTGCAGTAAAATATTCTGTAAATGGAACATGGGGAAGGCTTGCACAACCTGCACTAAGTCCATTTTGCCATCTGTCCAAGCCCACATTGGAATAGGGGATTTGTGGGGATTTGGAGTAAATCAGCTGAGAAAATGAGAAGATAAGAATTGGAGGAAGGCAATTCTGTGGGTTGTGCCCACACAGAATGACCCTTTAGGAATATGGTGAATGAAAGATACCTAAAACTAGAACGCTTTGATGAACATCACTTCAAGAATAATTCTGTATATTAAAACCAAGAGTTCTTAAAACGGGGTTTAGTGTGAAACAGGGCCCCTTGTTGGGGAAATTTAACCACTTACCCAAGAACGCCTTCTAGCAGAATATACTCTTAAGGATACCACCTGAGCTTTGAAATGCTCTTACAGAAGGTGTATTCCCCAAACAGGTGAATTGATTTTTAAAAGGCTAATGTCAGTGAAGTTCTTGCAAAAGGGGAAGACCAATGAGGTGTAACAAACCTCTGTGTGTGGTTGCTGTCGGGAAATGGTGTTGGAATTCGTGGGTGTGATTTAGTAAGTGTTAAATGAATAACACAAATTATTGTGTGATGCTGTCATTCCACTGACGTTTTGCTCGTGTTTATGGATCTTGTCTTCTTGAAGTTACCCCTACTGGTAACTTCTGCTTTATGTTGTAAATAGTGATTTATCATTATTTTTTTGGCCAGCTAGGCTGATCGTTTGGTAGACAATAGATTTCAAGTTTCAGATTTCTAAATAACTGGTTCTATATTTAAAATTTCTAAGGACCTACCTGTTCTTTCGGAGACTTGTAGCAGATGGCCTTTGTTCTGGAGCATTCTTGTCAAGCCTAGATTTTCAGCACCAGCAGATCTATGTGTAACCTGGGCTTGGCTGAAGTTTATACTAGTTCTGAAGTGAGCAGGACTCCTTGTAGCATGGAAAGTTTAGAGCCTGTGCTAGGCCTGATGGAGGTTTCAGGTGCTGCGGCTGGCTCTGATGGCCATGTTGGGGTGAGGGACTGGTGCTGTGAAACAGGCAGGCAAGGGATGCTTCACTAGCTGGATTAAAAATGCCTGTCAGGCTTCCTGCACCTCCTGTGGTTTATGGCTCAGCAAGCTCGCTGCAGATCATTCTCTGCCCCTCAGCAAAGCTGGACACTGAAATTACAGCCCCTGAATCTCCATAAAAAAAGAGCATCTTTATCTCAGGCTCAGTCATCAAATCTCGTTTCCTCTCTTGGTGCTGGACCTTTATCTTCAGCAAGCTTTCACAGCCAACATGCAACTGGGTATTTGGCTTTCCTGCTGCACACTGTGGGTTTTGCCTTTGCTTTCAACCACATACGGCATTGCCCAGGGAGTTGTTTGTGTTTCCATGTTTTGACTTCACCAGCTTTCAGTTTAGACAATTTCTGGTGAAAACAAAACCAAGCCTGCAGTGAAAGAAGAGCGTAAGGGATTGGTAAAGCTATTTTGTTGGAATAGACAAGCCCTGAGGGTGAATCACATGTAGGATTGTGGTGGCATGTGCAAAAGACATGTTATCATTTTCTCAGAGGCTTCATCACTGGGTATAGGGTTGCTTGGTGTGTTATTCACAGAGAAAATGCCAACTGGCGATGAGTTATGTTATACTTGTCCCTGAAACTGTACTCTAGAATGAATCAATTGAGCTGCAAGGTGAACTAAAAGCATATAATATTTATATGGTGTCAGGTTTATGCCCTTGAAAGTGCAGATCCCAGCACTGTGGGCTGGTGGGCTCCACAGATTTCAGTGAAGATATATTGATGCAGCCCAACTGAGAATAGGCAGCTTCATTGGCTACCAGAGAAAACGCGTGTTCCCTGATGAAGTAAGTGCTATTTATCTTTCTCAAGTTACAATCAAATATAGAGGCAACTGCCAAGGGAAAATAAGCGGCTTTCATTTTTTTCTAGCCCATCTTAGATTTTGCTAATAAAATACAGTTTAAGTATGGTCTTGTATGGATCTTAGGAAGTCTATTTATTTTTCTGATAAATGATTTAATACTTTTTCATGAGCCCATATTGCACATGGTGCTATAAATTTCAGCTCCTCTTTTCAGCATGTTCGACCACCATCCTGATTAAATATAATGGCAGAATTTGGCATAACATTGCTGAAAAAAGGTCACTGTTGATAATTTTTTTATTTTTTTTTTTCCCAAATAGCCTGACAGTCTTTACAAACTATATAGATCAAGCTTTACCATAATTTTCAAAACTTGGGTAGGTTTCTGGGGCTGCTTTTCAATGGAAATCAATAGAAATAATTCTGTTACTAGAAGTGAAATAGATGTACAAGTTTGTGCATGACTGGGGATCTTAGATTTTATTTTTGAGGTGTCACTAACACCTAGGGTTGAGTGCCCACAAAGAAACCACAGTGGGTCCTACTGGCCTTAAATCCTCTCTCCCTCACCTGTGGTTGCCTGCATTTTTGTGGTGGAAATCTCTGCTTTGTACTTAAGTTTCTATTCCCAACTGTAACACTGCTGAAAAAGTACATGGGTGGCTGAAATCCTGGTAGGATCCAGAGAGCTAGTATGCTCCTACTTATTCCACCTGAAGATTTCATCTGGACACATGAGATTAGAGCATCCTCATCCCTTATTTGTTTAGGGACCTTTTGTGGGAGGTGGGAAATAAGGGCTTTATTCCCTGCATCAAGCAGAAAGAGCTTTTATTCCTGCATCACCCATGTGCTAATTAACAGGTCAAGAAGACTAATCTGCTGCTTCTTCTGGAAGCCCAACCATGCTTCTGTACCTGAATCTGGGATTTGGTTCACAGCCACGGATGGTGGGGCAGGCAGGAGTCCAGCTGTTTGAAGGGTGTTTAATCTGTGCTCCTCATGCTGCTGTTTAGCCAGCAAAGTCAAATCTATGTCAGAACTCCTGTTTGCATTGTGCTTTTAGGCATTTAATTTTTCCCATCTATTTTAGGAGTTGTCAGTGCACTCTTGCATGCCTAGCCCCTGAAGCCTATGCATAACTACCTCTTCTTTGGTAAATCTAAATAGATGTGTTATCTGATGAAGTGCTTTCTGTGATTTAGAAGCAGCAGTGGGACTAAGCGCAGAGATCAATCAATATTGATCATCACAGTTTTTCCTGGGCTTAAGAAAGGCGTGCAGTAATAAGGGACTGCAGAGTTTCAGTGGTTCTGAAGCATGCCCGCCTTTTCCCTGTGAAAAATCAAAGTGAGAATAATTAATGCTGTTGGCGTGAACATTAATTCTGGACCAGTGATGATATGGCCATTAAAAGGAGGATGTAGCCTTTCCCATAATGGATTGCACTAAGTGTGTGTATGTATATTTGGCTGTAGTTGAGTTTGATGAATTATCTGCCTTGGTTCTGCCACTGATATTTTTCTAAAGCTCATTAAACACGAGGTGGTGGCAAAGACACTGGTGTGGTGTACTGGGTTTGGACTGCTGCTCATGGCCCACTCACAACACGTATTCTTGCACCAATATGTGTTTTTTTCTCCAGCTGTGCAGAAGGAGCAATTGCAGCTCCTAAGTACGGCATGTAATAAAGAGCTGTATTAAAAAGGCAAGAAATACTGCGGCTTCAGTCTTCCCAGGCAAAACAGCACTTGATGGTTCCTGCAGTGCTTGGTATTGGAGGGGGGGAGTTAGACCAGGAATGCTTTTTCTGTATTTTCACTTTGCTTCTGTTTGTCCTTGAAGTTTGTAACATCCCAGCCTCCCACTTCATTGAACTGGGGGTTAGTTGTGCATTCTGTCACCACTGGCCTGGAATGAACTCATCTTTTCTGCTCAGTTCTGTGCAAGGTCTGGCTGCAGAGGCAGGTACGGATTTAATGCAAATGATCAGCTGAGCTCTAGGGGCTTTTTGCATAAAAAAAGCTAGGAGCAGAATGGGTTACCACATCATGGTGACAATCTCCCTCTTCTCCGTGTCTCCCTTTCAAAACAATGAAATTTGTGTCTTTAAGAATAAAAACCTCCATAGACTACAGCCTCATCTGCATGCCAGCTTGTGTGGCTGCAGTAGCCTGAACAATTCTTTTATTCCAGAGACTTAATCTAATACTCTACTGATTTGTTGTGACTGCCCTGAAAAAAGCCCCCTTTGAGCGGGTATAAGTTGCCCCTGTTGCCTCTTTAAACCATTAAGCCTTGTACCTGCAGCTGCCCAGGCAAAGCCTCTGGGATGCTGAATAAATGCAATAACAAAGATGCTCCGTCTCTGCAGCCTCTGCTGGACTCTCTCCAGCAGTTCCTTGTCTCTCTTGAACTGGGGAGCCTGCAACTGGACACAATACTCCAGCTGTGGCCTCACTAGGGCAGAGTAGAGGGGAAGGAGAACCTTCCTTGACCTGCTGGCCAAACTCTTCTTAATGCACCCCAGGAGAGCATTGGCACATTGCTGGCTCATGGTGAACTTGTCCACCAGCACTCCCAGGTCCCTCTCTGCAGAGCTGTTTTCAGGAGGTCAGCCCATCAACTGTACTGGTGAAGGGGGTTATTCCTCCCCATGTGCAGGACCTACACTTGCCTTTGAACTTCATTAGGTTTTTGTCCCCGGCCAATGCTAATATTCAAAAATGAAAAAGCAGATTTTTACTTGGAGCTCAAAGCAGCTCACTGATAATGAGGCAGAGATTTCCTTCTCTGTGCACACTATGGCCACTGATCAGTAGTTACATCTTTTTTTTTTTTGTACAATAAATCATATTTTCTATGTATCTAGATCAGCTGAGCTTATGGTATTCTATAGATATTTCCCAAATGGTGAAAAAAAGGAAAGCTGACACATACTGTCTAACCCACCTCAAAAGCTTGTCTCAAACCTTCTCATCTGTTAAAGATTAAGCCGGTGGAGTTGAGTGCTGTCCATCCACAATACTGATAGTTCTGAAATGATAAACCTTGTTGCTGATGTGAAAAATAATCTCACCAGGTTCACCTTTACTTCCACATTTTCCCAAAGTAATGTATTTGGAGACAAAATACCGACACAAAATTGCCGAGGCTTTCTGATCTGAATTAACTCCAAAGTTTTAAGTTGGGATTTATTTAGCTTTTTAACGTGGCTTTATCAAAATGCTTGTCTCCAGCTATTTAGTGATTGCTCAGCTTGTATTTGAAGCCTCTTACTATCTTGATAGTATCAAATTTATTTAATGATTCTTTGTTTGCATATCAAAGACAAAGACTACATTGCTTGCTTACAAAGCTAGATCTAATCTTGAATCTTGTGTTAATTCTTTGATCTTGGTACTTCCAGTGCAGTGTAAAACAACAAACCACAGCCTTTTCATTAAGATACGCAAGCGATACCATTTCCTGAGAAAATAAGATTTTATTGCTTGATCTTCTGAAAGGGTTGGTGACTGTGCTATCTATTAGCGTAATACCTATAAAGGTCAGCAAAGCTACAAGACTGTTTATGAAAGAGCAGATTCACCACTTGAGAAAACAAACTGCGAAGCAAAGCTACCCCTGTGCACAACCCCAGCGTTCGCACCTCTAACGGAGATGAACATGACATGGGGCAGTGGCCACCCACGGCAGCACCTTGCAGAGAGCCTGAGGATGGGGGGAAAAGGTAAAAAGAAGGGTGCGCGCAGCATTTCTTATCCCACTGGTTACATATAAAAGTGGTTAAACATGCTAAAGAGCCTCAAATCTGATTTGTTGCAGTACAGCGTTTAAGTGTCAGGGTTTAAATAAATCCTCTTGCTTTGGTCCTCCTGAGGAGAAGATATACACAAGGAGGGAAAAGAAAGAGTAAAAGCAATGCAGGCATGCAATCCAAGTCATGCCTCACAGCACAAAGCTTGTAGACAAGATCTTTTCTCCCAGTCTTAACTCAGGACTTTAACAGGTATTGGATTTTTTCCAACCATTAACTGAACTATGCGCAGTCATTGATAACACCGTTTTGAGGGAAGAAGTCTATAAATGCTCTCAGCATCTGAAGAAAGGCCTGTGATTACCCTGGAGCAGCCATAACTCCTTCGGCAATATTTGTACCACCGACTGAAGCCGCGAATCCTCAATCTGCACTGCTGTGCTAGTCCAGTGCTTCATGGTACCTAAACTGGTGATTAATGGTGTCTGTGGGGATCTGCAATACAGTACAAAGGAAGCGCATCTTCAATTGCTGTTATCCTGTGCTCCCCTGGGAGAGCAGCAGGGCAGGATGGCCAGGAGGAGCTTTTAAGAAGGATTTCTTTGAAGTTTTCTGTGAATGGCTGTGGACAAAGGGCAGGATATGCCAGTCAGCTGTGGGCTGGAGGATGGGATGGGAGACCGGGAGGGAGATGATGTCTGCAATTAAAGACTGAACGTTTCTTACTGATGGTTGAAAATCCTATGTAAATGTGATTACATTTTATTTTGCTGCAATAATGCTAGTGGATGGAGCCTGGAAGAGCAATAAACTCCTTGTCACTTGGGAGCCAGGCAGGGATGGGGCCAGTCGTGATCCATCTGGCTAATGGCAGTAAATGTGGGTGGTGGCCTTCCCCAGCAGCTGCCTGAGGACTTGGTATTCCCTTTGCTGCCCTTTGGCCCTGATATTTTTAGGGATGATAGACCTTCCATGGGAAATGGAGACCAACTACATATACAACCCAGGCTCCTTGCCTAGACCTTGGCAAGTTATTAGGGAGCCTTTCTTCTGGAAGGCTGGGAAATGCCAGCAATGGATGTGAATGATGAAGCCCTGATTTCTGAGAGCCAGATTCATGCTTGGTTCTTTTCAGAGTCTGAAGTTCACATTCAGTTCTCTTGCTGTGCCATGGCTCAGCCAAAATTCTCCCAAAACCTTCAAAAAGAGAAGTTTGGATTTCAGGCCCAAGCTGTATCTCTTCTAGCTATGCTGCAATTGTCTTCTCTTTTTGTCAGACTACTGGGTTCTGCTCCTGCAAAAAGCCTATTTTTGACATAAAGCTGGTATTTCATAAGCTTAAAGTGCATTTGGCAAGTGTAAGGATACTGCATTCATTGTTATTCTGAAGAGGTGGCAGATGAGAGAAGATGGCTGCATTAACAAGCAGAGCTGGACAGCT
Organism: Coracias cyanogaster; assembly: GCA_033124195.1. Classification (NCBI taxonomy): domain Eukaryota; kingdom Metazoa; phylum Chordata; class Aves; order Coraciiformes; family Coraciidae; genus Coracias; species Coracias cyanogaster. The sequence continues at coordinate 48,284 of JAVSBS010012888.1, read as the reverse complement.
TGCCATTTGTAGCTTGCTTAAACTAATCAATGATACGGGATTGTGGGCAAGACTTGCCGAAAGGCTGAGGATTTTATTGGAACATTCCCGAATTATATTAAAGTGAGACCTATAACAATACTCCTGATAAAATTTAATCTATCTTAACTACAGAGCTGTGATGCGGTGTGTCACAAAAATCCACTGGATGCCTAGGAGCTGCTTTCTATAACCTGGGTCATGCTCGAATCCCTGATGTCCACCGACATGGCTATGTCTATAGGCTGTAGTCACACGAGCAGCAAATTTTCTTGTGTACTGCTCAGTTAATGTGATGTTATTTGTAAATGTCTCGGAACACATTGCTCTGGGTACAGAAAAGCCAGCTTTTTTTTTTTTTTTTTTTTTTTTTTTTCACCAGTCAGCTTGGACAAACATGAAAGCATTCCTGTGTTTCATTGATCAAAATGCAGCAAGGATGTGACTAGAAAGGGTGGCTGTGGTCTGTTTATTGTCAGGATGTTGCTTCTGATGGTAAGGTGTGTGAGATGCTAATGAGAGGGGTGGAAGAAGGGGAGTCATAGATAAAAAGGGAAGGTTACTTGCATCTTGGTCGTGTTGTGCCAGCTTTATTTTCCATCAGTGCTCATCCCAGAATTAGGAAAATTGTATCATGGCTAATAAAAAAAAAAAGGAAAGAGGGGTATGTAGGCTGAGCAATCTCCCAGGATTGTGTTGGAGGCCAATGTCAGACACAGCAGCCAAGTCCAGAACTCCTGAGGACCATCCTGGAATATTTTTAGCATTTGTTTTTCAGTTTTATCGTGTTGCGGCTGTGTTTTGGTTTGGGGGTGGTTTTTCCCTTTTTAATCATCACCAGAGTAGAAAGGAGAGGTCTAATAAATCATTTGAATGTTCCCTGAGAGCTCTGTAAGAGCAGGTACAGCACATTACGTGCAATCTTGGCCACATTTGGTGAAGAGGAACCCTCTACCTAAATGGTTGCTGATAGTCCCATCTCCTGGTCTGGCTGGAGAATCTGATGTCACCTGGCAACAATGGCGAACATGGTCTTGTATCTCTGTGTTGCTCAGAGGTGGCCGAGCATTGATGTTGTACAGCAAGAGAGCTGCGAGCAGTTTCAGAAATGAAATTTTTAAATAATTCCCTTGGGAACAAATCCATTCCCATGAAGCCAGTTTAAAGCTGAGATTGCCTCTAATATTTCTTCCTCCAGTGGGATTTGAAGTTTTTTGAGTACACTAAAAAGATAAGATTTTTCTTTTTAGAGAAGGAAGCTCTTTTCCTGTTGTCCGTTTGCACCAAAATCCTTCTAAAATGATTGAAATGCCTCCCTCAGAGTGCTATTCCATCTTGGCTTCTCTTTTCTGCCTCCTGCTTATTTATGGAAGCAGCTTTGTTTCCTCAATAAACAAGAGCTACATTTTTTCTTGATTTCATCAGGCTAACAGCATGAGCTGTTCAGGACCAGGTCTGATTTGCTGCAGAGTCTACCAGCAACAGTAATCATGTCAAAGGGATGGGGTGTAGATCTAACTGTAATGGGGGCACAGACCTTTGTGAAGAGAATTGCTATCAAATATAAGTAATTGTTGAGATATGATAAACTATCTGGGATTAAAAAGAAATGACAGGAAAGATTTTTGACAGATACGGGTGGGTTTTTTCTTCCTTCTCCCTGAAACCGGCTCTGACTCTGACAGCAATGTACTTCAAACTCAGAAGCATAGCAAACTTGAAAGCCATTGGGATAACTCCTTCTGGCTTTATAACAATCAAAATTTAACCCAGAAGTGCATAACCAAGTATTTTCCTTAAGCAATTTGCCTGTTCCTCATCAATATCTATGCTGGAGAAGATGCTGTGGCCCAAAACTAAGAATCCTCTGGGGAATAATTTTGGTCCTATTTGCAAGGGCAGTATCAAACTCCTTAGTCTCAAATCATGCATTTACCAAAAGTTCTGATAATATCGTTATAGCAAAAGCTTTTGCTGTGTATATTCTCAGTGCTGATGATGTGCAAGCTTTTGACTCCTGATCTGTAGAGAATTAACCAACTGTAGCTGTCGGGAGAGCCCTGATGTCCAGATGCAGATGGCCTCTAGTCTCTTTCCCTGGAATTTACCTCCGGCTCATTCCCATTTGAAACCTAGACCCAGCAGAAAACACTTAGAAGGCTGTGGTGAAAATTTTAGGGCACCAGAATTTGAGCCTTTTTTGCTACACTTTATCTCCCAGTGCCTATAGTTACAGATTTTCAAAAAGGTCCAAGAAGGGGGCACAACCAAGCAACCTGCACTGGGATCTACCTTGTTGCCCAAGGGGGAATTTTTGGAGACACACAGCAGAAAGCCCCATCTTTGCCCTGGAGAATCCAGGGAGCAACTATTTCCAAGTGCACACACACTGCAAACTGATGTGAAAATGCTGACTTTAAAATGTGAGAGATTATATGCTAATACTGTCAGTTTTTTGCAAGCTTGCTCGTACAGTTTATTTCACTCTGCTAAAGTAGTTCTATAAATCAGCAAAGATGTTGTATGTGTGCAAACCCTTTCATTCACGTTTTTGGAGGGTGAGAGTGGTTGCAAGGCAAGGTGGGCTGGGAGAGGTGGCTGGAGGGTGCCTGCAGCCCATCCAGGTGAGATGTGCTGGTGTTCAGCGCCTCTGGCCAGGAGAAGACCTGGGAGGTCACTTACCTTCCCTGTGTCACAGAGAAACATGGGCAGTGATTCCCTTTGAATTACTCCATGCATGGCACAAGGTTGAGAAACCTAAAACCCACAATTTTTTTATACAATCTAACAGAATTTTTCCCTAATCCTTTCTGACAATGATATTTCACATCAGCTTGGCTTTGGCAACCTTCCCAAGATACGGAGCCAGATCAGCAGAACTGCATTTACCTCGGTGGAATGGTGCCAGCTGATGCAGCTGAGGACTTGGCTCTTTTATATGAGCAGTAACTATCATGCTTATCTAAGCTTATCTGCAAACTTTGCCTGAAGATTTTGTGAGAATCAGTTTTCTTGCATGATTCAGATATTTCTTGTTCCAGGATGGGCTGTAAATACCCCATAGCAGATTTTCTGGTGGCACAAGTTATGCTTGCATTCCAGGTCTGGCCTGACCTTGAAATAGCTGAGCATATGTGGAGAAGAGGAGGAACAGAAAAGCTTAATGCAAAACTCAGTGTCCCCAATGGCTTCGTTCATAGAATCATAGAATGGTTTGGGTGGGAAAGGACCTTTAAAGCTCATCTAGTCCCACCCCCTGAAGTGGGCAGGGACATCTGCAACTAGACCAGGTCTGCTCAGAGCCCCATCCAACCTGACCTGGAATGGTTTCAGGGATGGGGCATCAACCAGCTCTCTGGGCAACATCAACTGGGTTGAGCATCAGCATTAGCAGCAGCAAAATCTGCATTTTCAAAGGAAGAGAGCTCATTCGTCTGTCTTGCTCCCCTACTCTTTCATGTGATATTAACTCTTGAACTCTGCTGCTCTGGTTTATATCCCACTGCCACCTGATATTTACACTGTCCTGAGTTTGCTCCTGTGCCCTTGTTTTCCACCCCATGTAATGCTCTCCTGTGCTGAGTGGTATCCCACATGGACACCTTTGTTAGCTTTGCTAATTACTGCTGTACTATTTAAAATCAGTTTATCCTTTTTTGACCAGTCAGGACAGGCGTTTATCCTTAGGGTTGTCTAATTTCTATTGTGGGTTATGAGATTGCAGTGCCATAGGTTCTGCTTGGCTGTGCCTGGGAATGCTCTGAGGAATTCTGTAATTGCAAGTTAAAAACCAGCAACATTTGATCCCAGACTTTAATGCGCGTCCCATGAGACACGTGAGGAGTGCTGCAAGCAATTGCTCCTGAAATAGTCATTTCTTGGGGATTTGGAAAGCAGTGCTTGCTGTGGGGAGAGTTTCCTTGTACAGATGTAATGTCATGCACGTGTAGATTTGGGTTTGCTTATGTTAAACTATATATTAGCCAATAATACAAAGCACATACATTCAACATACAGTTACGGTTAAGTGCTAAATCCCACACCCATCCAATCTGGAAGGCCTGATTTGCTCTCTATGCACAATTACGGTTTGATAAGATTTACGGCTAGAACTTTTTTTAACCTGTACTAGAACAAAGCTCAGCTATTGCAGGGGAATTTTGTTCTGTCAACGCTCAGGTGTTTTATAGGACTTTACTTATGGACCAGCTTCTAGTGGTTTTGTATGGGTTGTAATTACTCCTCTGTGTAATACCTGTAGCATGTAAATGAGACAATCTGATTTGGTAAGATAAAAGACTATAGCCTTTTCATGTAGCATTTACTATTAGATATCAAAACATTTTATTAAAGTTACTTTTACTTTCAGTATAGAGAAATAAACCAGAAAGTTTAATTTTTAAGCAAAATCTATTATCAGGTCAGGGGCAGAATCCGAAACTAATGCAAGTTTTCCTATGTCCTTATCCCTGGTATGCTTGCCAAAACTGTACAATGTTCAAACTATTTCAGTTAATGAAACATAAAGCAATAACTAATCAATTATCAGTGAGCCCTAGGCTTGCCCTGGGACTTCAGGGAGAGAAGAATTGGGCTGTTATTGGGAATTCACCACAGCAGCTGCTTCAAAACCAGATGCTGTCGCTGAATACCTAGCTGAA
>JAVSBS010012888.1:24170-43505 GCA_033124195.1 Coracias cyanogaster | reverse complement strand
GAGCACGCTCTCTGCCATCTGCTCCAGGACACGCAGGTGGTTTCCGTCAGTCGTGGGAAACCGGTACATCCGTGAAATAGTGCCTCCAAACACTGCATCAATCAATCATTGTGTGTGTAATAAGAGCAGCTACTGCATTTTTCTACATTTTTTAATTGGTGTATTAATAACTGTTCTCCAGTTCTTCAGGTAGACTTTGTGGGTGATCAAATGGCTGGAATCCCTTTTTTGTTACCACCCAGTTATGTTGTTCTGCTGGATCTGATCTAATCTAATCTAATTTGGGTTTTCTTGGGTATCTCCTTTCTCTGCCATCCCAGAGTTGAGGTGGGTGGTGGAGCGGTGACCACCTGGGCAAGCCTTTCCTGGGGTGATGGGGATGCTCTGATGGTGCACAGGCAGGGAAAGTCAAGCAAAGCCAGGCCTGCTCTCAGTTGGCATCTTACATTTGCCAGCATCATCCCTCTGCTTCAGCTTTTATGGACTGTGAGCCAAGAAATACTGTGATCAGGCTTCCATTGCAATCTGGCAGTCTGGCAGGGAACATCTAATGGATTCAATCCTCGTATCTGATCAGAAAAGCACATTACCCCGTGTGTTATAGATGGCATGCAAGGGTTGTGCCTGAGAGAGCATATGCTCAAAGAAATGTATGAGCATCTCCACCTCAGTTAAAAGGCATGTTTTCCATTTTTGTCATCAGAAGGTTTTCTTTACATTGTATGCAGCAACTCTTAGCTCATAATTACAGGCAAGGAGATATTTAAGGCAGTCCAGCCCAGTTTTTTGGTACCTAAAATAACTTCAAAGTGGGCATTTACCCCCTCAAAATGGGTGTGATTGTGTTACAAAGATAGCTCTGAAGAACTCCACTGAAACATGTCCTACAGCAGCGCAAAGCTGCTGTAATCAAAGAATAAACTCTACACAGCCCTCCTGAGTGCCACCTTCCATGGATGTGGCTGAGAAAGGTCTCAAGAATGCTCTTTGCTCATAACCTTCCTTTAAAAGCAGACTTTTTGTGGCAACTTCATGCAACTGCAGGAGAGCAAAATCTGAACTTGGTCACGGTTATTGCAACAAAGCATTTGTTTCCACCACACCCATCATTGATTGCTTGCTTTCTTTTTTTTTAAGTAGAAATCCACTCCCTGGGTAATTCCAACCACATGCAAGATTTTCCCACAACCATTTCTGCAAACATCCCTTGAAACATCCACAAATAAGTTTCATACCCACTTCTGAATGGAACCTTAAATCTTACAAAATGCTACTTCCATTTTCTTTAATGCTTGGAATTTTATTTATGGCTAGAGCCATAATATGCATGCTTGGCCTGAAAACCATGCCATATTCTTTCCTTGTGCTCCCTTTCAGAGACCAACATGGGAGTGAAGAAAGGAGAAGCAGCTTCTTCATACTGCTGTCCTGCTCTTCCTAATTCCCCCAGGACTCCCCACCACAACAATGCAGTAATTGGCTATTCTACCAGTCCTTATCTTCCACAAATCCACAAAAAATTTCTCATAAGCTGTGATGTCTTCCCACAGGGAATGAATTGTGACAGCTAAGAAAGTTAGTTTAGATGGAAGGAAGAAATCCATGGGGGGAAGGATCAGTGGCAGCTTTCTGGGGCTGGGAGAAGCTCTCATGAAGCGGAGATCCTGCTCATGAGCTTCATAGCTGATGGTCATCATTTTTCCTGACTTGCACCTTGCTTCATCTCAAGCTTCCCAAGTAAAGATTTTGCAGCACTGCTGCTTTTCTGGCTCACCACCAACTACCAAAGGCAAATGAGAAAGCTGCCTTCCCTCTTCAGGATTTCACACCTTGCTGCAACATAGGCAAAGGAGGACAAATTGGCCATTTCATGCTGTGATGCACTACAAAGGCTGCTCAGCTGGGTGTTCAGGTGTGCCGAAATGACTTGGCATGCACCTCTAGCTTATTATCAGCCATGCTGTGTATGTCCTGTATGTGCTCTGTGCTGCTGCAGTGGTGGAAACAATCATATGGAGTAGATAGAGGAATGGCAAGTTCCCTGAGGTGTCGTGTGAGTGCTGGAGGACATGATATTCAAAAAAAGCCACCAACAAATGATTCCTGCCTTTCTGCTGTGCAGTAACTTGAGGCTGCTTTTTAGTAGAGGGTTACTCTTTTCCCCTAATAAACATTTTACGCTTCTCTTTGGTATGGTCATAGATGGAAAAAAAACTTCAGGCATTATTTTAGTTTAATCAGTTGCAAAGGAGGGCATTAAAAGAAAAAAATTACTTTCTCTTCTTAACTCATTTATGGCACATGACATGAAATTGGAAAGGGAATAAGGAAACAATTAATTGTAAAATATTTTGCAGTGACACTTAGAATTCTGGAGGGTTAAATAGGCTGGGTCCTGATGGATGTTTCTTTTCTTAGCCAGCAGAAAAGCACCAGAAAGGAAAACCAAGCTCTTGAAAACTTCATTTTCATAACAGGTTAGTCTGGCTACCATACGAACCATGCTGCTTAAAACCAGGCTTTGAGATGATATAAGCTAATGTGACACTGGATCTGGCTTTAAGAATGCACAGTTTTAAAAATAATTGTTCTACTCAATGAAAGATTTATGACTTGAGATGCCTTGTTCCAACAAAAACCAAAAGCCAGATCTTGCACAACTCCTGTTGTTTTGCAAGAACTGACCTTATAGATGATATGGTCAGAAGATAAAGATGTAGTGAGGGAAGGGAGCTGGTAGAGTATTTTTATCCCTGTAAGTTTTCATGTGAATGGTCCCAGTGAACAACTAAAAAGGTACAATTGGCAAGAGTGAGACTATCATTCAGGATTGTGCCCTTGTCTCTTGACCTTTTGATCCTACAAACAGGGAAGTGGTGGTCTTGCTGGTGTGGCTTGTTTGCCTGCTTTGTTCTAGCTGTCATAAGATTGGTCTTGACAAAGAATGTCTCAGATTGGGATCATGTTATAAGTAGTTGAAGGAGTCTGAGCAGCTAGACAGTCAATGAACTGTGTAAATGCCAATACTAAAATTAAATGGTTAATTAAGTTTACTTTCCCTGGGCTGCTCCTTCTACATTCTCCCAGTGAGCTGTTATAGGACAGACAACTTCTGTACCGGGAATGATGTGGGTCTTCTAGGAATGAAACCTACCCAGTGGACTACCATGAAACCCGTTAAAATCACTGGGAGTCTTTCCATGCCATTTAACAGGTTTAGCTCATCGCTTTTATGAGCACTCTGAAAGCGTTGTTGTTAACCACTTCTGCAGAGGCCTCTCTTCGGGATCAGCGTTGGTTGAGCCAAGCAGCTGATGAGGAACAACCTCTCATCCCATGTGTCTTACATGTGGGTGGTGATGTACCCTTGGAAAGAGTTATAGCATAGGCGTCTGGCCAGAACAGTTTTTCTCAGGTGATTTTATACCTCCTGAGAGGCATGTGCTGGGGAAGTCTGATTTATTGCAAAAGGAGTTGGCACCATGTACAAAACAGCCAACGTTGTGTTAAAACAATTCTCACAGCTAGCCTCTCTTAGGCAGTGTTTCTGTTTGCTGGCAGCTTGGGGTAATTCAGATGAAAAATTATCGTGAATTTTTACATGATGAAATCTCCCCATGATCTGGCACAACCTAGGAATAGCTCTGCAATATTGAAGTGACCTGAAAGCAGGACCAGCATCGTCAGAAGTAATTTATCACAAATCATTATAGACTTAGAGGTGAAATAAACCTGCAACTGTAAGACTTCAGTTTTGGGATCCTAGCCTGTGATGCTTGTGCAAAGCTTGCCAAGGGCTGCTTGGCATCAGACGTCATCCAAAAGCTACCCCTGGAACAGGTGCCCTTGGGGACAGAAGCAGCCCTGACCCTAATGGGGTGATGGTGAGGGGATCACAGCTCTTGAAGCTGTGGTGCTAGTCCCACTAGTTCATTTAAGGCCCATTGGGCACAGCCTTTGAACGTTTTTGTCCTTTCTGGAATTTGGATTTTGGTAGTGGAGCTCCTCATCTGGCCAGTAACAATGTAAGTGTTATCTTTCCTTTCCTTCATGTCCTCCATGATACTTTCAATGTGTTTGGGCAGGAACACATCTCACTGAAAGAGCAGCAAGCCCTGTCCTGGTTCTTCTTGTGCTTTTCTGTCCTCAGCTGTTTTGTGGTCTCTCTGGCACATCACGGTCCCTACGCTCTTCCCAGTCACTTTGATAATCAACATATCCCTGCTTTCTCTCTGGCTAACTCACATGCTTGTTCTCACTTGCTTTTCCTGCCTCACTGCTCCATAACCTCACTGGATATCCATTGCTACATGTGCCCAAACCCCTTCTTCCCCAGCAGTCAGGTTGCTTGGGGATTTACTGCCTTGGTTATCATTTCCCTCCTCTTCAAGACTGGCTTTTTGAAAAGGTCTATTGCATCAAGCTTATGGAGGAAGAATCCACCATTGTTTCAGGATGACCTAAAGTGTTAAGGTCAATTTGGATACTTTCAGGCTAGATTTTGATGATACCTTAGCCTAGGAGTGCTGAAGTTTAAGACTTTGCTGTGGTTCACTACAAAGGTAGGAGCATCATGTCTACTTCAGCCTGAGGGACAGAGTATGTTGTGGGAGAGTTAGGATTTGGAGGATTTGCTTCAGAACTGGCCTGAATGTTTGGGCTTCAGGTTGCTCAGGCTGCAAGATGAACAGAGCTGAGCCCATCTGCTGACTTCACACAGCCCTGGGCTGTCTTTACTGTGCACAGTGCTCTCCAACAGCACAAACCCATTCATGGCATGTCTTCAGCTCCCTTCCAGGAACTATACATATCTTACAGTTCTCTGAAAAGAAATACCATCTCCTTCCCTATGGCTGCTACGGATGGCTCCTTCCAGTTTATTTTCAGACACTATCACTGTACGTCGACCTGCTGATTCCCATTCCAGAAAAGACAAGCTATAATTGCTCCAGCTTCTTCTAAAATCCTGTATCTCAAAAGGCTGAGCCACAACTTCTCCAGTCGCTGCAGCCTTGAGTTCCCCATAGCTATCACATATGCAAAATGCATTTCCTCCTGGCAGAGGCTTGAAATATCTTGTGCACCTGTTATAATATGTGCATCTTTCATGGTGTTTCATGTAAGATCAGGGCCTTTCTACCCTGTGATAAAATTTTGCCTGAATTAGGAAGCTTAGCTCTCAGCTTTTTGTTACACAATGTTAAGCTGATGATGTTTCATGCTTTGAAAAACCTCTTTGAAGAAGCTGAGATGAAGTCTATTATTAGGTGTTATTTGAAAAGTATTTAAATGATCTCAGCTCCATTTTCTCCTAGACTATTTGGATGAGAATATCTGGCATCAGGCTTTTGTGCTGAAATCTGAAATACTCAAGGTCCTGTCTGGAGAAGTGATGACTATCTGTGGGCAGGGCCATTTCCAGACTGTGCTTCGCCTGTTTTTAGGTGGGGTTGTCAAAAGAAGTATAATTGCAGACTACACAACCCTTTGGTAGCCTTGTTTCCTGGTATAATATTTCTGCTTTACTGGCCTTTCTTCCCTAATAAATTTTTAACAATATTTTCCGGTATGACATTTGCCTGAGCACCAACCCACAGTTTATGGCCCACCTGAGTTGCATTGATCTCTATTGAAGGAGTTAATTTATTTCTATCAGCTTTTGTGGACGTGCTTTCAGTGCGCAATTCCCTTCCTATCCCTTTGTGCTGCCTTTGTGAGAATTCTCTTTCACTTTTGCTATTTCGGCTGGAGATACTTGGAAAAATGATTGTATTTCTTGCAGTAGTTGCAGTTCTCTTCCTCCATCACTTGCAGCAATTTCTGTGGAACTGGTGTTGAATTTTTAATGTCGGTTGCCATGTTTGTTCCCAGCTTTCTTTCCTGCCTGGATTGATTTCAGATCCAGTGGTTGGATTAGCACTGACTTCTTTGCAAGTGATGTTTCCATTATCAGAGCTCCAGCTACTGGACTCTGCCAAAGTGCCTACACTGGTCTGATCTAATCTGCCCTTGCCACCATGTGCCCTGAGAGATTCTTGTTTCAGCTTTTGCCTAAATGCCCTCGAAACAGATCATCAGAAAGCCTCTGAAGTTAGAGGTAAATGTTTGCTGTTCAGCCTGTATCAGAGAGAAGGGAATCATAGAATGGTTTGGGTTGGAAGGGACCTTTAAAGCTCATCTAGTCCAACCCCCCTGCAGTGAGCAGGGATATCTCCAACTAGAGCAGGTTGCTCAGAACCCCGGCCAACCCAACCTGGAATGTTTCCACGGATGGGAAGATCCTCCCACATGTTAAGAAACCTTAGTGTCAGCACCAAGCATCCTTCACACATTGAAAGCACAGAGGAACATGAAGGAAGCTAAAGAGTGGGAAACCCTACTTGTAACTATTTCAAGTATTTAATAGTAAGGATTTGTGCCTAGAAAAATGAATGACTTGCTCACTTCTTGGCTTTCCAGGTTTCTTGCATCTCAAAAAGAGCATAAATGACATCTAAGCAGCGCTTTTGTTTGCTGGAGAATTTTATTTCATTTACAACATTTTATGCAAAGCCAGCCTATTGCTCAATGCTGACTCTGGTTTTCAAGAACATGCAGGATAAATCCTACTCCACGTAGCCTCTGGGGTAAATTAAAAGCCTTGCTGTCTCCAAGAGGGTTTGGTTGTGTCTGGCTGAATTCTGCTGTCCGGGTCTCTTCCTAAACTAGGAAATGGCACTACATTTTAAGAAAGACAACAATAAACTGTCGGAGTCAATAAACTGTCAGTGGGCTGACAAATGCTGGTTTAGGATTAGCTCGTTGTGTTCAAACAGCCCAAACTCACACGTCCTGCTGGGTCTCAAACCAGGCAGTCAAAGCTTTCTGCTTAAATTGCTGCTTGTGGCTAAATAGCCAGGCCAAACTGCCTGGGTGTATCGCAAGACCTAATCTGTTATCTTCTCGAGTGGCTGAGTCTTGTAACCAATTTTCTGTGTTTTAACTTGTCTTTCATTTCACATCTCACGAAGAAAGTACTCCATACAATTCATTTAAGAAAGAGCACTTTCTGACTAAATTTTCTATTTGGAGTCAGCTGGAAGTTACCATTCATTCCCCTGCTGAAATTAATAGAACTGTTTTCATGGAGAAGCTGTAGTGTGCAGGAGCTCTCACTCTAACACATCCCAGTTTTCATGTGCTTGGTTTGAAAAATCGGTACTTAAAGCCACACGAATAATTAATAGTGCGTTATGCAGGTGGGTCTGCAATGCCAGATTGCAATGTGTTTAGTACCGAAATGCTTATGCTCACTTGCTGCTCCTGTTTGTAATTTGTATTTTTTCTCATTTATAATATGAAAGCTATATTCTTCCACGGAGAGATGGATGCAGCTGGAGTCGGCAACATTACTGGAGTGAAGGCAATATTCTCGCCTTTTTTTGTTGATTCAAACTGCAAGTCTTTTCCATTTTGAAGGATTACTATTAGTTTGGTTTTCCAGCTTTGCTAGGAAATGTCTTGTATCCTCTGAAAATAGGAACATTCGAGTTGCAATTGGCATGAACTGAGAAAACCTTTATTTATGCACCATTCTGTTTTTCTGTTGTAACCTTCATGCCCTTGGAGTAGGAGCAGGAGGTAGTACTTGTGGTCATCAGCCAGGCATGCATGTGGGGCTGAGGTGGGAGCTCAGCTCAGCTCAGCTCCTCTATTAGATCAGCTCTAATTCAAACCATCTGGCCACAAATGAGGTGACCATCATGCCTGGTTGTGACAAAACTGGGAATCAGCAGCTTCAACTAGTTTGTTTATTGATAGGAAACATTGCCGTAAATCTGCATCGGGGCTTTTTTTTAAAAATAAAGACCCATTTGTTCCAATAAGAAGCACTTTCCTTCATGCAGCTGAAGCCATAAGTAAAATTAAAAAGGAATGGTGGAATTTGGTGCATGATATTATTTATACAAATGTCTTTCACATTTCTGTGGTTTCTTCAACCTGGAAAAGCAAATTTGCCCATGTTTTCATTTCCTAAGAGGAGATAAGAACCCCACTCCCTGGAAAAAGCCCACTGAAATGCTCAGCCTTGATGTGTGCTGGCTTATAAAGCACAGCTATATGTAAACCACAGAAATGGAATGTAATTGCAAGCTTCTGCTCCATCCTATATATACAGTGACTAGACAGTCTGGTCAGCTCTATCCAAAACAGGCATTTGTCTTGAGTGAACTGTAGCTGTCTGGGTGTCTGGTCACCTCTCTTTGCCCCCACTGTGGCCCTTCCCTGCCTCTTTCCTACACCCCAGCCTCTGTTCTCAACCTTCCCCCACGGTTAGTGGAGACCTGATGACTTGAAAGTAGATGAGGGCTGTGTGCGGGGTTAGAAGGGAAGATGATTTACCTACTTTGTAGAAATGCAGTAGTATTTTTACTGTAGCCCTCCTCAGTCTAGCAGAAATGCTGCCATAAGCTTCAGGGGTACCTGCAGATTGTGAGATATCAGCACAGCTTGGTGGCAGCCTGGGATCTCTAAGGGGATGTAGAAGAACCCACTCACCCCACCGTTCCTCCTCACCACTGACAAACACTCTGGATTTTTTCAAGTTTCTCCACTCTGAATTGGAGTCCTCCTCACCACATTAAATACTGGATGGCCAAACAGGTGGTACAGTCTTAATATTTCTCTTCCCATACAGTGACATTGGCTTCTGTCTTTCTGCATTGCTTAGCCTTGTCATGAGGGATCTGGGGGTCCTGCTGGACAACAAGCTCGAAACGAGTGAACATTGTGCTGCAGCACCAAAGAAAGCCAATAGGATGCTGGGTTACATCAACAAAGACATGACCAGCAGAGATGAAGAGTCATTATCCCACTCTACTCAGCATTTGTCAGGCCACACCTGAAATACTGGGTTCAGTTTTGGTCCCCACTATACAAAAAAGATGTGGACAGGCTGGAGAGGGTCCAGAGAAGGGTCACGAAAATGACCAAAACACTGGGCAGCTTCCATGTGAGGAAAGGCTGAGAGAACTGCGTTTGTTCAGCCTTGAGAAAAGGTTTAGGGGAGACCTCGTCACCATGTTTGCTACAAAGAAGATGGAGACTCCATTTTTATAAGAAATTACATGGAAAAGGCAAGGAGTAATGGGTACAAGTTACTCCTGGGGAGGTTCTGATTAGACACAAGAGGAAAAATTTTCACACAAACAATCAGCAATTGGAATAATCTCTCCAGGGAAGTGGTGAATTCCCCAACATTGAACACTTTCAAGATTTGGCTGGACAGGATGCTGGGCCAGCTTTCCTAGGTTGTGCTTTTCCTAAGAAAGGTTGGACCAGAAGATTCTTGAGGTCCCTTCCAACCTGGCGTTCTATGATTCTGTGACTATTTTTTTTTTCTGGCTCTTACTTTAGCTTACTCTTTTGTCTTTGCTTACAACTTGCTGAAACAGTGATTTTTAAAAGCTGTGACCTCCAGAGGATTGTGGTCTCTGCGATGCTTTGACTCGGCGGTGTGGAGGTGCCTTGAGTCCACGTGGCCACCACTTTTGCACACCGGGCAGTGGCAACACCAGACAGACCAAAGGATGGAGCTGTCGCTGACCCGTTCCTGTGTTAAACCACATCCTCAGGGCTGTGTTTATTTAAACTGTGCAAACAGCACCTTAAGCTAAAACCTCGAAGATGTTAGGTATGCTCAGCATTTTGCACTGTCTGCTGGGGCAGCTGTGGCTGGATTTGGACATCTCTGAAGGGTATTGCATGGGCAGGGTTAAGTGCCATTCCCTCTCCTAGTGATTTCTGGGGGAGGTTCTGCCTTCATCCCACATCCTTGTGTCTTCCAGGCTTTCAGTCTACAAAACCCTGCACTCCCGCCCTGCAAGCTCCATTCATGGTGGTAATTTATGGGCTGCCCACTTGCAGCTTGGTAGCCTTGGAGTAAGTTCATGGAGGCCATAGGAAAAAAACCCAGCTTTTAGCTGCTGATGGCTTGAACTGGATTTGAACTGGAGCAGATCTATAAATAAAAGACCCCCCTGTCCATTACCACTCCTTTTCAATCCAAGCCTGCCAGCCTAACTGTATTTACAAGGTAGCTATTTAAATAAACTCTGTATTTTATGGACATACACGCTTACACTTTCATGTCAACCATTTAGGATCATGTGAGTCTTTAAAAGCTTCCACAGGCTTGAATGGCCCAAGCTGATTACGCACAAATCTGATTTGGGTGCTGGCTCCCATTCCTGTTATCATCCAATCATATTTCAGTCACCCATCTAATCTCTTTCAGGTTATGGAAACCAGATTAAAGGGGCTTTGCCAGGATGCCCAAGAAAATCCATTTTGCTGAAGCTATTACCCATCTCAATCTAAAATCTGATTCACAATAATAATTAATCTTTCCAGCAGAGCTTCTTTTGAAGGAGTTGAGCTTTCACTTCATCCAGCTATCAACATATATCCCAGTCACTTTATTCCTTTCCTGTTTTATGTATATTTTTCAGCTTTGAAAGTACCGTCTACTTCTATATACGTGACGGAATAACTATATTTTATAACACAGGAACATGCAGGTCTAGCTGTATTTCAGTAAAAGAGACAAATAGAAGTTAATTTACACTTGGCAAGCACAGAGATAAGGCAGGACTGTGAAAATCAAGTACTGGATTTTAGGTTGCCGAGTAATGAATGTTTAATGGCAGAGGTTTTTTTAATGGAAGAAAAATGGCATGTATTTCTCATAGACACTCCATACCTGCTAAAGCTGTCAAAGTTTGAGGAAAAGTGCTGTATAAGCATTTTTCCTCAGGATGAACAAAAGACTGCGAACTCTTTCATTTTAACTTTTCACAGAATCACAGAATCGCAGTGGTTGGAAAAGATCTTTAAGATCATCAAGTCCAACAGTTAAAGCTACCATAATCCTCACCACACCCACTCCCCTTAGGGTTATTTCTGAGAGGGATTTCTCTCTTCCTTTATTTTGCAGGACTAACTGAAGCCTCTCTTGCTCTCCTGTCTTTGGGGGCTGCAGACAGGACGTGCTGGCTGGGACTGGTGCTGAGCTTCTAGACCTGAGGATGGGAGAGCTGCAGCTGCAGTTCCCCAATACAATAGCACTGTACGAGGTTGTCTTCTAAAAGACTGTACAAAAAGGAGCAGTAAAAGATATAAACTTTTTATTTTTTCTCTATAAACCTAGGGAGATTTAAAAGTCCTTGGCAAAATGTCCAAAAGAGAAATGAAGTGTTTAATAGTGCTATTTTTGTCCTGGGCTCTTCTGATTTCCTCATGTCTTCCCCTCCTCTCTTCTCCTGATTTGTATTCTGGGATTAATAAACCATCAAGTGCAGATTTTGAACCCAAAAGGTTACTTCTGTCTTCTGCTGAAGTATATTCCCCTCTTGGCCAAGCTGTGGCCTGACCTTGATTTGCAGCTTTGGGGCACCCAGGGAATTTGAGGGAGCGATGCTGGACACACTACCCACCGCAAACCAGAATGGTCTTTCTGAAGGTGGGTGCATCATCCAGCTGCAGAATTGGCCGGTAGAGGTTGTGTTGTTGGGCAGCAGCAAGAAGAGATGATCACAGCAATCACTCCCTGTGCTCCTAGTCTGCTGGCTTAATCCCAGAGATAAGTGATCGTGTGCACCAGCTTCACTAGATTCAAAGGAGGACCCCATGAACCTCTAGCCACAACACCTTTAGTTTTCTCCTCAGCAAATTCAAGGTTCAAATATTGTTTTTAAAATGCATCATGAGGTTCCTCCAGCCTACCCACTAGATAACAGTCTCGTGCAGCTGGTGTGAGTGTGGGCATCACGTCATTTCCACTATGCTTGGATGTCTCTGCTCCTCTGTCTTGATGCTGACCCCTCTGTCTTTGTCTCCTGACATTGGACTGTGGTGGCCCAGCAGTGCTGCAGCATTCTTCCTACAGGCATATATACCTCAGACTGAACTGCTGGTAGGAAATGCTGCAGGAGATGGGACAGTTCGCCTCTATGTGGACATGAGACTGAGACTTGGCTTCTCTGGTTCCCTTTGTCTCTTGCAGAGCTAACATATCTTTCCCTATGGGCCTCCTAACAGCCCTGACATGGCTGGTAGAGAAGGATCTTTCCTTCCTTCACTTCTCCTCATCTGGGACAGTTTTTTATTGTTTTCCTGCCTCACTGCTTCTTACATTTCAGGTTTCAGCAGTATGTGTGTTTTCTCCCTTGTGCCGAGAGAGTGCTCATTAAATTTCCTCCCTTCCTCAGGGTGTTCATTAAAAATATTAAAATTTAAAAGACAATTTATGATAATCTTACAAAATCAGTGAAGGTTTTGTGATTATCTGCATGATCGCATTTTAGAGAAGGAACAAATCTGCAGTTTGATGCTGAAAGTTGCCCTGTCTGCACTCTGGTGAATCCAGCCTGAAGCTCTGCCATGGAAAAGACCAGTATAGGAAGGGTCTGTTCTCATTTGCAAGTGATTTGTGCTCATCCCCCAGTTTGGTGGGATGACAAGGAGGTTTCTTCTGTCTTTTAGCTCTCTGGAGACAGCCCAGCCCAGGCTGTAATCAGATTCCTGCTTGTTTTATGCATTGTTTCAATTGTTGAGCAAGTTTCCACCAACAAAAGGGCTCAGTCACAACCAGATGACTTGGAGGTCATGGTGGTGACTGGAAGGATTCCTCTCACCTTGTTTCTAGGGTCTGGTTATTGTAAGAAAACAAAGTAAGTTTATATGCAGATCTAGGTCAGGATGTGTTCAAGGCCAGGTGGGATGGGGCCTTGAGCAACCTGGTCTAGTGGGAGGTGTCCCTGCAATGGCAGAGCGGGTGAAACTAGATGATTTTTGAGGTCCCTTCCAACCCAAAACATTCTGTGATAATTGGAGCATCAGGATGTGCAGATCACTTCAGGGAGAAGCTGAGCGAGTCTGTTTTCATGGCAGGACTCCTCTATAACATATTTCCTGGAAGAATTACTAACCTGATGCCAGAGAGACAAAGAAAGAGTGTCACAGTCCAGGAGGAGAACATTTATCTTGTTTAAATGAATCTAAATGGTTTCTGAGGATTTTCCTTCCCTGAGGTCCCTCTTGCCTAAGTGCTTAGTTTATGGTTCTGCTGCTTTGCAGGCTCTGCCAGCAAACATGTCAACAACCCAGGCCCTCAGGACAAATTAGGGGCTTCCAACAGTTTACATTAGCTCACGTGTGAGAGGTCTCTATATCTGGAGGTGGAGGCTCCAGCTTCTGCTTCCCCTAGACCAGCGTGGGTGCAGCATAAGCATGCATTATGCTACACGCTCTTCAGAGCAGTCCTGGAGGAGCTTCCGCAGATTCCATTCAGCAAGCGTCCCAAAACCAGTTGTTCATCAGCACAATAAAACAATTATGGTAACATCAGTTGTTGCAGACGGGAAGGCCAAAGGGCTCCACTGCATTTGGGGAAGATGTTCTAATGAGCTGATATAAATAAGGTGATGGTGATCCATCAGAGTAGTGCCTTATGGAACCTGTTTGCCTTGGGGCCACCTGTAAGCTTAAAAGGTGAAAACAGCCCTTTATGGGCTGCAGGGAGACTCTTGTTATGTGTTTGGTGGGGTTCATCTTTGTGGTAGGGCTAGTCCTTGAAAAGAGCACAAGATCTCCATGCAGGCTTTCAAACTCTGAAGCTGTGTTTTATTAGGGCACAAAAATCAGAACATGCCAGATTTGCTGGGTGGGATGGACTGAAATAAAATAATCTGCAAACAAATCTCTCCCCTACTTGGTGGGCCACTTATTTCCCCTCCAATCTTTGTGCCCCATTTCTCCTGGCCAAGAGTGCTTGGCTGCCACCATCTCCCGTTACCTCCAGGGTAGCTGTCAGGGGAACTGGCATGAGTTCCTTTCCTGTTTTAGGTTCTTAAACAAAACATGCCGTGTCCACACCATCAGCACAAATAACAAAGCAGATACCCTCCCCAGCGGGTGTGATTACAGGGCTTTCAGTCTGTGTGTCTGCCTGCATGTTGGCTGTTAATATTCCAGCTGTGTTACTACTTGAGAGACAGTCTCAAAAAAGAGAAGAAAGCAATGACTCTGCTCACAAGATGAAATAAGGGGCTGTTTCCCCCCGCGCCCCCCTAAACTTTATAACTTTTAAGGACTTTTCAAAATAAATGCTTACAAATCATATTGCCTTTTGTCAGAAGGTCAACATGGGAAAACCCAGCTAATTTGGACTTTGCAGCTTGGTTTTGTTACAAGTTACGCTACACTTGACATAAAATTTCCAAGTCTTGCTGCAGCATTACAGCTCTTAGAGGGCCTAGGTGGATGTCAAGTATATTTATAGCTGAGTATACTTTATAAATCTGAAGTTTTGGCCTATGCTCTTTTTGGACTAGGCGAGAAGGCAACACAATAATTCCTTAAGTCCACGCTCCAGCAGATACAAGGGTATATAAGCTATTACAAATTAGCACTACTTGTACATCATATTTTGCTTAAAGCTAATTTGGGATAGATTAAGAGTTAAGTCTTCTGATTAAAGCTTAATGAAATGTGAGAAATTACAGAGTTAAGAGAAATGGGAATGAGTCTCCTCTTTGTGAATGCAGATGATCTAGAGTAGACTTTATAAAATATTTCCATTAAACTACTTTAACTAATGGAATTTCCAGCGTTTATATTGAGAGATAATTTTCTAGTCTGGCACTGCGATTACCTGGATAGTTAGACGTCTAGGAGAGAAATAAAGGTATTTTAGTTTCAGGGTAAAAACATCATCCTCAAGTAATGCAGATGATTTTTGGCAAACTTGTTCCAAATTGCCTCAGGAGCCGAAACTTCCTCTTTAAATAATGTTAGGAAACTAATTAAACCTCAAAGATGCAAGTAGAGGTATAAAATATACATGAAAATCATATTGCGAGCCAAAGTTTTAGCAGGACTTGCACAGTATATCACCATTCCAGTCCATCATTGTCCCAGAGAGCATTTTCTCTTGAATTACCTTAATTTGGCTCCAGTTTTGAACTAGATAACCCAATCAGAATGATTTCATGTTTGTGTAATATTTTAAAATGTTCCTATCTCTGTGCCACAAACCCTAAATAATTATTTCCCCTCGTTTTTCTAATGTGCCGAAGTAAAAAATTACCAGAAGAAATATAAATGACATTCCGTACAGAGATGTCAAATAACATCTCTGCTACATTATTTATCCTTGTCTAAAACGTGCTTTGGAGATGGAATTGATTGAAATCATGTGACAGGTCATCATCTGCAACAGCAGCTGCACCAGAGAGCCCAGAGGGATGGGTGGCTTTCATTTTTCGTCCTAGTGATGGTTGTAGGGGGGATCCAGCAACACGCCTCAACTGTCACAGCCTCAGAGGTCCTCCAAAATCCACCACCTGAGGTCCTGTGAGTCCTGCTAGCTGGGGCATCTCTGGGCTGATGTGATGCTTTCCCATCTTGCCTGTGCTTTAATCTCATGCTGTTGTGATGTGGTGCTCAGTGATGTAGTGAGAAGTCCTGCAAAGTCTTTGGAGCAAAGAGGACAGCAGTGTGCCATGGGGGCTGCTAGTTTTATTTTCTGCCTAAGTGCAACAGTTGAGCTTTGATTCCTCTGAAACGTGGTCTGTGTTGGATGAGGCAGGGCAAAGACTCCTTGAGAGGTGCTTACTTCTGCATTTAAAGCAACACCTGATTGCCTGGGATCACATCAGCTCAATAATCAGGATTTCTTCTATGGTTTGGGATGAAAGTCACTGGTGCTTTCCAGCTGCTTTGCACTGTGCTGGCAATGCAAAACAACCATAAATTTGGCTTAACGCAGAGTCGTTAGGTTTGTACGCTGCTTTGCATCACCCGCCAGAGCATACCAATGAATCTGGCGCTGTGGAACACCAGATGAATTCCAGATGAATTGTCACCAAAACCATTTTCATTACCCTGAGCAAATCTCAGTGTTCTTCAGGCAGCCTGCTTCTAGGCTCAGCAAAGGTGCCTGAGCATCCTCGCAAAGGCAGATCAGGATGATTTTGTGCCTTCTGAGCTTTCTGAAACACCACACAGGACATGAGACAGAAGTCTGAGGACGTGGAATCCACCGTGGTGGGAGTCAAGCAGTGAAAACTCACTTAAATTTAGTCACGAGCACTGCACTCAAAGTGTGACTACAGAGTTCATTGTTAAAACAACTCACAGCACCTCTGGTCTGCATGTGAATTGTGTATTGGCCGTTAATTCTGGAGGCGAAAAGGGTGATTAGGTAGCCAGCATCCACTTAAACAAAATCAATCGCAATGATACTTGGTGCATTTTTTCCAGATTAAATCATAAATTTGAATCAATTTATTCCCTCCCCCAAATAAATAAAAAACATAGCATGTAGCGTTTCTCAAGAAGTTGAAAGTGGAAATTTGTTACCTTTCATTTCAGAAGATTTATGACACGAGCAAACTCACTTCCAGTGAAAAGTTCTTTTCCAGTCTCTGCTGAGGTCTTGGAAGACTTTTTAATTATATAAATGAGATACAGAAAGAGAAAACTACGTATGTGGTTTTGGTGCTTGAGCAATGTTTTCTCTGAGTTCAAGACACATGTATATGTGGGACTGGGGCTCTAAAGCACTGGCCTGTTGGGCATTTGCATCAGCACATGTTTGCACGAGTCTCAAGAAAACAGTTGCATAATTGTATTTATTGAATTTTCTTGTAAAAGGCAGTTTTCCTGTCTGAGAAAAAGTTTTTCATTACAAAAGGTCTAAGCAAATACAGTCGTGTTTTCAGAGTTTATTACTTCTCGGGGAAAACATTTTATTAGGACTTTTATTCCGTTACGAATGTTGAATAGGAATTCTGGATGAGTTGTGTTTGTTTTCTGAAGCGTGCTTAATTTAAGCTTAACCATTGGCCACGACTTCTTCATTACCATTCTCAGTAATGGACTTGCATATATTAACATTCATTTCTACATCCCAAAGAAGAATTTCAGAAAAAATGAGTGTTGCATTAAATGCTCCATTTTCTACAAGAAGAAAAAGTTATGGCCAATTAAGGATGCAAGCTCACAATTCCCAGTGATGTCAGAGAGCTGAGAAAATGGGAAAATGCTTTGTATTTGACATATTCCCTCACATAACTTGCCATTTCTCAGGTTTGTTTCTTTCAATGAATAACCTGAAAGCAACTTGATTTTTTAAATTCAATTTGAAGTCAGGTGATTGCTCCTGCAGAAGGATAGCTAATTAATGGAAAGGGGAAGGTTTTGAGGTTCCTTGTGGGAAAGTTCAAATATTACTGGTAAACTCAGAAGCGTGGAGCCCGGCTTGGTGCTGCAGCTGGGGGTGAACACAGCTCTCAGCCCTCCTGCCTCCAGAAAGCTTGGAGACCAAATTATAATCAGTGCTGAACCAGCATATATGTGTGGAGGACTTCTTTCCTTGGAAACATGAGCAGGGCTTTTCCTGTGTAAAACTGGAGGTCCATAGGTGTGGATCAGCATTAGACCCATGAATTTTAATGACATTCCTGACGTACCTCTCTAGATGAGTCTCAAAACCTGGGCACAGAAGTAGACCTTGGCTCGTCTGTAGAAGGAGCTAAGAAAGGAAGTCATAAGGCACGGAAAAACAGTGGACTTTGGATTCACCAGATCTCTGTGGGACTGGAAACACAGGATTTCCTGGTCTCCTCCAATGCCTCAACCCAAACTCAGCTCTTTCCAGCACAGGCTTAGCTGGGAGTGAGGCCACCCTGATGTACAGGAGATGTGCTCTTCCTTGTCATTGTTGACTTGGAAATAATTTTTAATAAAAATGAGTCTTTCTGCCTCACAGTTCATGTAACCTTTGTTAACAACTGTTAGTTAGAGAGTATTTAAGTACAGAAAAAGTGTAACTTCTGGTTAGGCTGACTGTGATGATGGTCAATATGGCTGAGATAGGGAACTAGGAAGAGGAAAGCAACATTTTATTTCCACTTCTGGCATTAATTCAATCTCTCAGCAAGCTCTCAGCATCTCATTTTCTTGACTTGTAAGATACGGGTCTGCTACTTTGCAGGGTGCTTTGAGTTATACGAGGGAAAAGTGTGATTTCTGTTTGAAGCTGCATGGAGAAGCAGTCATGCACATCAGCAAAGAGATGTACCTCCTGTGTTAAGTCACATTAAGTATGCACGTAAAGCCATATCAAAGCCAATGAGGAGGTCTGAGGAGGTGGAGTTGCTTCAGCATTATGTTATTCACGCATAGAACTCACAAAGTGTTTAATTCTTCTTGTTTTCTTGGCTTTTTTTTTTTTTACCTGGGATAACTGTATCACAAGTAGACTGACTCAAATAATCTCATTTGCAAGGGACGTCAACAAAGTAAACCAGAAAAATAATCAGACTTTTGAAGAGGGCTTCAGCCTGTGGAGTCACCCTGTAGAAGAAAGCTGGGTAGAGGCTTCAACTGAGGGAATCTGGTCTTGGGAGGCAAATTCAAAAGCATAATACTAAACACCAGAAAGTAGCATTTCTAAGAGTATGTACAAGTGCGTAGTGGCCATACCTAAAAATAACATCTGACGAGCAAGCTGGGGGTGGCTTCAGAAAGGTTGTAAATGAGAGAGACGTAGCAAAAGTTGGGGTAAGATCTGACACCTGGGCTTTGTGGTGAGTGAGAAGAATTAAGGTGAAAGATAGTGTGACCTGAGATTGCCCAAGGGAGGATATGGCTAGACATGATGTGCTGCACAAAGAATTGTGAAGGGGCAGCAGAAAGCACTATTTAGCACAAAAACCACTGAGGAGAGCATGAGCAAGAGAGCTGCTTTCCACAGACATCCAGAATATCACTCAATGTGGTGAGAGTTAGGAGAAGTCTTTGTATAATGAGAATAGAAGGAGAACAATAATTTAATCAATGCGAACAGAGCAAGAGAGCATGCTTAAGCCTGTGTAAACTGCTCTCAATCTTTTACTTTACATGATGTCATAGCTGTGTAGCAGGATAAACTCACCTGAGGAAGGTGGGACACATAAAAAGGTGAGAAAAGCAGCTGAATATAAGAAATGCTTTTAATGCAAAAGAGAAAGCCTTGTTTTGTAGCTAAAAGGAGGAAAAAGGTATGGATTGTATAGATTCCTGCCTGGCTCAGTTCAGCTATGGAGCAGTCTCTGATCCATGGAGCTGCTGTGATTTCCAAGATCATCTATATCTACCCTCCTTTTGTGTGATGCAGCAGAAAGTTGTCAATCAGTTTTTTCCCGGTGAAGAGACCAGTAAGGATATTGCTAAATTTTTAGCAGGACCTGTTGCAACAGGGCAAGGCGGGGATGGTTTTAAACTAAACCAGAGGAGATTTAGGCTAGAAAT
>JAVSBS010012888.1:0-23513 GCA_033124195.1 Coracias cyanogaster | reverse complement strand
TGTCCCCTCCCAAGATCTTGCCCACCCCATCCCACTGTGGGGGTGAATGTTGGGAAGAGCCTTGGTGCTGTGTGAGCACTGCTCAGCAGCAGTCACAACACGGGGGTGTTATCAACACCCTTCTAGCTCCCAGCACAAAAAACCACTGCTGCTATGGGGAAAACCAGCTCAGCCAGACCTGCTACACATATGTTTCTGATTGCCCCCAATAGTCAGTGTTGTGGGCAAGCCTGGATGTCCCCTTGCTTGAACATGCGGGACCCCCCATTGCTGTGCAAGAACACCAACATGCTGCTCTGGACCTATCTGCAGGCTGTCGGTGTGGTGATAAAATGCTGATACTCCCTTTTCTCAGGTAAAGGCAGACTGCTCCGACCTGAGTGCTCCCACCCCTGCCCTTTACCAGTACCAGCACCCAGATCCTGCGAAACCACTGGGAGCAATCGGTAGCACTGCAAAGCCAAACAAAGGCATGTCATTGGCATAGAATCATAGGATCATTGAACGGTTTAATTTGGAAAGGACCTTTAAAGCTCATCTAGTCCAACCTCCCTGCACTTAGCAGGGACATCTTCAGCTAGAGCATGTTGCTCAGAGCCCTGACCAACCTGACCTGGAATTTTTCCATTGATGGGGCTTCTACCACCTCTCTGGGCAACCTGGGCCAGTGTTTCACCACCCCCTGTATAAAAAATTTCTTCATTCTCTCTAGTCTAAATCTCCCCTCTTTTAGATTAAAACCAGCACCCCTTTTCTATTGCAACAGACCCTGCTAAAAAGCATGGCTGAGCTCAAGATGAACAATTTCAGCAACAACCAGCCTGTGCTCAAGTGCTCTTTGCCACAAAGCACAAGTCAAAGCCTGAAGTCCTAATACAAGTTAACCTCTAAGTGTTGCTGTAGTATCTGCTGTACACATCTGTTTATGACAAACAGCTCTAAACCACTAGACAAGTGAAATAACTTGTCAGCTCAGTTTTCCTCTGGGACAATCTTTATTTAAGAGACATCATTTTGCTGTAATTACAAATTTTACAGTGAGTTTTAGAGCTGCATGCTCAAAATTTGCAAGAATAGCGGAAAGCACAGCCCTGCTCAGGATCACACAGGGTTTCCACTGATGTTCTGGCAGGAGGGATACAGCAGCCAACTATGGAAGGCAGCATGGAAGGAGCATGCAAAGCTGTAGAGGCTGAGATAGAACATTTATGCATCTGGACATCCCAAGAAGCCGTCAGGGAAAAAATGCAAACACCAGTGGTGCCTGTGTAATGTTTAGTTCTCCAAAGCAGGAACATCAAAGCAACTTTCTCCATCTGTTGCACCATGTGGAAGTGCATTGCGTGTTCAAGGCTAGTCTCTTAGGGTGAGGGCCAGCTAGAGTAAGGGTCCACAGTATGATAACTGCCTTAGCTGGAGCTGTGGATGATTCTCTAACAACCCCAGTGAGCCCGTGGCGATAGGGCAGCGTTGCTGGCTTTGAAAACAGCTCCTCTTCCACAGCAAATGGAATGGATTAATCCTCCCTTGCCACAGGGACAGCATCTTAAGACAAACACCCATAACCAAGGCTGCTATAAACGGCAGCATAACCAAAAAGAGGGTTTCAGCTTGCAATTACTTTTTTTTTTGCTAACCACATCTGGATGGGGAATCCCAGCCCTTGCTCTGAGCTCTCTAGTTCTTTTCCCTCCTGTCTGTGCTCTATTTCAGCAGGTCCCATCCCCTGACCTGCTGTACACATGCCTGTGGGCAAGCTGGGCTTGCCTACCTGCTCCTACAGCCATCAGCACTGGCTGGTGCTTGTCTGGTCGGTAGCCAGCCCGCCCCCATTTTTCTGGGATGCAGGAAGGGAAAGACAAGAAGGCTGGAATGACTCACAAAGAAGACAAAAGGATTGTGTATGGTTTTCACACTCGCTTTTCATGGCAGACGCTCACATCCTCCGGCTTCCCCAAAGCAAGCAGCTGGCAAAGAGATGGGAGTCTCTGCAAGCCAGAGGAGCCAAGGGTGTGTTGTCTTACAAAATAACAAAGAATTATGATTTATGTAATTTTTATATATATATATATGAAAAAGAAATATTCTAAGCAGGACTGTCTTTCTAAAGACAGCATTTAAATTTTATCTAAACCATAGAAAAGCTGCAGTGCGACTTAGATATAAGTCCACAACTGATGAATTAGAGGTATTAAAATCAGGCAGAATAGAAAGGCTTCCAGCTTTACTGATCTGAGGTGGATTTATCTGTATAGGAAGGCTTTCCATCTCAGTTGAAAAATGAGATTATATAAGAATCCACCACCGGAATGTGGAAGGTATCACAAAATTAGCCTTCCTTCTTCAGATCAGTATAGGCTGCCTAAAAGGGACAAAGAAGCTCCTCAATCACTGACTTTTCACCCACACAGGCACTGGGAGCCATCCAGATCTTATTAAGGCAGTCCTAATGACATGAATCACCGGCAACATCTAGCCTGATCCTTGCAGTTTTGATACCGAGCACTGAAGTACTGATAGTGAAGCTGCTTCAGCAACGGGGACTCTGCCCCTTTCCTAAGTGAATTACAGGAGTTGTTCATTCTGCCATCACACCACCTTCCCCAAATAATATAATGGACCCACAAATATTTTTTAATGCCTTAAATCAAAATGCCAATAGTTTGGGGGATTTGATCTGTGAAGATACCCAGCAGCTTCCACCTCTGCATATCAGTTCCCACCCTGTGTTTCCGGCACTAATTCCAGCAAAAAGACACTGACAGAAATAAATATCAGTAGAAAATCTGTAGCTCTGCAACACAGAACTTGGAAAAAATCGATGCATCTGCTACCATGGAGGAAAGAGAGGAATCTATCTGGATCTGAGCAAAACTCAAGACCTCAGCAAAGGTTTTCACCCTCTTTGGGTGCAAAATGTCCAGGTCAGGATATTTAGTGTATGCTTACAAACAAATCAAGCTGTGTAGGTTCCCCCCTCAAGCGATATGGTGTCTGTGAGATCATGCCGTGCTCTGCTTTGTGCTCCTGGCAATAAAACATCCCAAGCTGCCCTGAACCACCAAAAGGTGAAAAAAGGTTGTGTTGAGTACTAGTCTATACAAAGCTTCAGCTGCTTTGGCTCACACTGGTGAGTAGTTTGGGTTTTTACTGCCTGTACAAGAGCAAACTCAAGGACAAATTCACTGCCTGTCTGTATGGCTTCCTTGCCCACACAAAAATATTTATTATAAAAAAAAAAGACAGGTCCATTGCTTGGTAATTTTAAGTCGAATTACCTACAGATCTACTTGTTTGGAAACTAATCTCAGCTGATTTCAAAAACAACAGAAATGTGTTAACATTTTAGCAAAAATGCTTGGTGGGTTTTGTTCTGGAAGAATTTCCTTTTTAAAAAAAGGCTGCATTGTTGTTGGAAGTAAACAAGATGAATGTTTACAAATGGTTGAAGACCATACACAGTTTTGGTTTGGGCAGAACATTTTCATTCCACTGCAATAACTCTTCCACCCCTCTCTTTTAATGGCATTAGAATCAAGTCAGCAGAACCCAGCCTGATAACTATAAAATAATACACAGAGTAAAATTAGATCCTCATATACATACACATAACAGTACTTGACTCCATCAGCATCTTGGAGCGTACATATAAATGAGAATATGGTGATTTAATACTCACTGATGTACAAGGGCTTTTACACACTGCAGAAATAGCAGAAATATTTCAAATACACTTCACATATTTCATTTAACTGACAAGAACAAAATATTTAGGAAGGCAAGGTCAATAGCTCCATTGCTGCCAGCCCTCTCCAGTGCACTCCAGGCAGCTACAGCTCTTTTCTCAATGAGAAAAGCTTGCTTCTGGGAAAATGACATCACGACAACTGAGTTGCGTAGCGATCACCCACGGCATTGCAGTATTCCTCTGTGCATCACTGTGCTTGTGGAGTTAGTCCAAGCTGGCAACGGAGCAGTGCTTTTCAAAAGGGACCAGCAGATCCAAGGTGGGAATGGATGCCAGGTTTCCCAATGAGGCCACAAGTTCACAGCTCCAACAACAGCCTGAGTTTTGACCTTCTGATCTCCACCTCTACTGTCTGGGCACATGTCGTGTTTCAAGAAAACACAATTTATCCCCAGCGGGGTTGACATATTCTCACTGGATTATGCATATTCATCTGCTATTGGACTTGTTAGATGATACACCTTCATCTGTGATTTGACTTGTATGACTCCTTGAAACTCAACCTTTGCAGTAGGTTAGTAGTCCCTGGAGCTGAGGAAGAAACAGGAGAATGGAAACACTTCCATCTCTATCCTCCTTTGGCTGAAAAGTGCAATGGGAGGCTCTGTTACCTTTTACATGTTTCCAGAATTCCACTGCAGGCGAGGAGGCTTTTATTTTCATGTCTGAGGTAAACACAGTAGAAGGAAAAAGAGACATTTTGCCAATGTTTGTTTAGCCTTACTGACTGATAGCCTGTAACTATCGTACAGGGATTTGCATGATGTGCCAGAACTTGATGAGAACAGTGTTTCAAGATCAACTCAGAGTGTGGGTGGATCCTGCCCCAAGTCGTATTGTTTTCTTACTTGAACTAGAATTTACTGACTGGAGAGTCTACTTGCACTGCTGGTAAATTTTGTGCACTAAGGACAAGGTTAAAATAAAGGTTATGAGGACTAGAGGCATGCCCAGGCAATCAGTTTAGTAGCAGTGACGTATCTGGGGCAACTTTGGAGTAGATCACATCAGAGCAGTAATTAACTCCCTATTACTTTTTATCAAGTCAAGTATTTGATGTGAGTGAAAGACGTAGCAAAGTTATGACTGACAGCCTTCCATTATTACAAGCTGCAAAAGCATTTGTAAATTTATTAAGGGTGAGATACCCAGCATGTTGGATTTGTCAAACAGATGTCGTCAGATACCACGGGTGTCTGTTCAGATAGCTGGCATTTTGAGATCTACAACTGAGGAGGACTTTCACCACGAAGAAGGATTGGCAGCTCTTCTTCAGCCTAGAAGATGAGCTGGCACAAAGCATGGTTGTTGGCTCCATGCCTGGATACACCACAGCAGCCTGCTGGTCTGATGAGCTCTGGTCAGCAGCTAAGTCCAAACAGATGATGGAGTAGCACAGCTAACAGCTAAGCTTTCTCCTGGAAAGGATCTGGGCCTATCAAACTGAAACTCCCTTTACAAACATTATTCATGGCATGTGACAGGGTCTAGAGAACAAGCCTTTCAAGGAGCAGCTGAAGGAACTGGGCTTGTTTAGTCTGGAGAAAAGGAAGCTCAGGGGATGTCTTCTTGCTCTTGACAACTTCCTAAAGGAGATTGTAGCAAGGTGGGGGTTGGTCTCTTCTGCCAAGGAACAAGTGATAGGACAAGAGGAAATGGCCTCAAGTTGCACCAGGGGAGGTTTAGGTTGGATATTGGGAAAAATTTCTTTCCTGAAAGAGTTGTCAAGGGCTGATCTAGGCTCCCCAGTGGTGGAGTCCCCATCCCTGGAGGGGTTTCAAAGCCATTAGGATGTGGTGCTGAGGGACATGGTTTAGTGGTGACCTGGCAGTGCTGAGGAAATGGTTGGACGTAATTATCTTAAAGGTCTTTTCCAACCAAAATGATTCTATGATTCTATGACATTTAAACTGACTTGAGGATATCCAGAGAGCGGAAAACATGCTACAAAATTCCCATCTTCCTATCACATCTGTGATGAGTTAAAGCCATGTGGTATATGCATAATACATTTACTCACAGTTTATTTCTGCTGAGGTCAACCCACGATACAGCAGCTTGTTTTTAAAGCTCATTTGAATCATCTCAAATATTTGCTGAGGAGACACTGTAACCCCACCTACGCGGGTGAGCTCTGCAGCTGCACAGCAATGTAAGGGGAGCACCTCCAGCACAGGGGCCCTAATGCGATTGGGAAGCCCCAGCTCTCAGTCATCCTACACTGGTTGATGTCTCTTCTAGGGTCAGGAAAAAACCTCACGTGCCTTTCTTTTTGGGCACGAAATAAACAGATATTGTGCTGAGCATCTTTTTTGCACTTGACATCTATGGAGAAGAGGGATGGGAAAGTGGGAACCCACCCTGACAAACAATTGTTCTGGCATGACTGTAAGTGATTGCTTTAAAAGCTGTGCATAATTTGTCTTTCCTTCTCAGGTAGTTCCCAAGAGGTTAATTAGTGCAATAGTTA
Source organism: Coracias cyanogaster (assembly GCA_033124195.1). Classification (NCBI taxonomy): domain Eukaryota; kingdom Metazoa; phylum Chordata; class Aves; order Coraciiformes; family Coraciidae; genus Coracias; species Coracias cyanogaster. The sequence continues at coordinate 17,295 of JAVSBS010012888.1, read as the reverse complement.
TTGTTAATCTTGTGTCAGGAAGGAAGGTTGGAATACATGGTCGCTAACGACCTCAAATTCTAGGTTCTTAAAAAACTTGAAGTAAATATATTTAAAATCAAGAGTATTTCTTTTTCCACTCTCTTTAGAGCAACACTGTTTTCCCGCGTTGGAAAGTAACATTTGAAAGCTGCTGATGGAGATGAGAAATCTTGGAAATAGTCTGTCATAGAGATCATGTGGGAACCAAAAAAAAAAACCTCTCAGATAGCTATGCTAAAGCATTTACATGGGAGGAGGACATGAACTGAATGAAGCGATATTTTCCACAGTTCCAGGACTGATACACAATGCAGTATCTCCCCAGTAGCATCTGAGAAAAGCAGGCTAAAAATAAATGGTATGCAGATAAATACAGAGATGCTAAGTACAGGAGGCTGTTACTGGGCCTTTGGAGCTGTCGGCTGCAACAGTGAAAATCCCAATGCAGAGGGAATGTTTTAGCACCGTGCTGTCTCAGCCCAAGTGCTGAAATTACCAAGTATTTTTAGAAGGTATTTTGCACCACAAGTAGCCCATTAGAAGTCAGGCATTTACAATATGCCAAGAGTGGCAGCTAAAGGAACCAGACTTGAGCCTATTCTTAACGGAGCAAGTTATCAGGTTTGCATCCAAGGGTTTACTTCATTTTTGGGGAATGGAAAGCGTGGATACCACTACCCTGGTTGAAGTTTGGGCCGTGGGGATGGCTGTGGTACTGGGGAGTTGCAGAGCTCCGAGACCTTACGCAGCTCGAGATACAGGGTAAAAGGTAAAGCCTTTATCAGCGGACAACTCTGAGCATCTCATTTTGAAAATGGGTTGTAGCAATTTTAGAGGCCTAAAATTGTTATAAAGAATGATTTTTGTCACTTTTGTGGAGCCTTATGTGCTACTTACCATGAAGCTCTCTGCAAGGGGCTCTGAAGAAACTATAAAAGCTATAGAAATGACCTTCAAAGTTTTTCTGTGTGTCATAGTTAGATACTGAAGTTTAATATCTTGGACTCATCCAGAATTGGATCTTTTGGGCCAGTCACTATGTCTGGGGAGCTGAGCAAGGGACTATGCAGGTGGTCAAAATCATTTTTTTAGCCCCATGTATCTAGGGAGTGTGTGTGCCTAAATCTGTGTTAAAAAATATGGTCTCCCCAAACTGCATCTCTTGACCTCTATTCCCATATAATTCTCACACTTAGAGCAGGAGGCTGTTCTGGCTCAGTCCTGGGTGAGGATGGAGCTGTGAATGGGCAAGAGGCTGAAGTGTCTTCTTGAGCATGGGCATCACTGGTTCCCCACTGTCAGCCACTTCTCTGCCTCTTGGCTTGTCCTCTCCTCGTTCACAGCCTTGCTGGTCGTTTAAAGGCTAATGCCCACATTCACCAGCTTTTTGTAATGAATTATGCACATAGTTATGCAGAGGCCACTGTAAAAATAGGATTGTGAGACAGTAATTTTAAAATTTCAACTCAATTAGACAAAATCCATCAGCTTGCCAGGGTCCTACTATAGACAGCACAGGTGGGTACCTGGTCACATGAAATGCTAGGAATTAAAATTAACAGTTCTCTAGAAAATATTCAATAAACCCCAGTCCTTTGGGTACTATAGAAGCAGGGAAAACCCCGTTACTTCCACCATTTCACAAAGATTGTTACCAAAGCTGCAGGAATTTTTAACCACGTTGCCAAGATTTACATTCACAATTTGAAGGCACATAATTAGCCTGAAGATTTTGACTGAAAGCCCTGATTCCTCCAGTGCCTAGAAGCTTATGCAGAGATCACCAGAGTGCCCTTGAGGAATCCATGGGGGAGTTATTGAAAATATTCGTTTTTCTCCATCAGTAATTATTACCTTAAGGGTTATCACTAGAGAAAGCAATTTCACACGGAGGGTTTTGAATAGCACATGGAACTGTAACACTAGGTAATGTTATTTAATTGCAGAGCTGTAACAATACTTGGTATTTCAGCAGCCTTAAGCCTTAAGTCTTAGTTCAATAACCTTTAAGATTTGTTATTCTTTGCCTTATCATTGAGTTGTAACATTGCCTAGGTTGTTATCTCTACAAGGTTTAAATTTCCAATCTATTAAAGTAAATTCAGCAATCTATTATTTCTAGGCCATTGAGGAAAGGTTAAAATGAAAATTATACTGGAGGGAATAAGTTCTGTTCCAAGTACAGGTTGAAAACATCTCAGTAGAAAGCAGTATGGTTTCAGGGGAAGAAGCACTTATCAAGGGAAATGAAATGACTGATAACTATTGATTAAAGCAGCTTGAGTGAGGTAACGTGAAAGGATTTTTTTCACCCACTAATGTAACAGAGAATTTGCAATGCATGATTTAGACAGCTTCTACCTCCGAGCTGCTTTTGTAAGACTGAGTTAGACTTTTAGCACTATATTATAGGAATGGAAAATTTCACTTTCAGGAGTACACAAGAAGACCGGCATCCATCTTTGCACAGCCATCCACCCAATGTAAATGAGCTACATGCCACGGGAGAAGCAGTGAATACAGATCTTTGGGAACAGCAGCTAGCCCAGCTGAAGGGCAATTCTTCAACATTAAGACGTTGTGGTTCTCAGCTGGACCTTAAATCACCTGAAATCACTTAAATCTTAAAGCACCTTAAATCACCTAAATCTGTGATGGGCAAAAGTGACAATGTTGTACATTAGCCAAGCTGAGGCTCATTTATCTTGACTTATGGACTGATTGATCAATGCTTGCCTATTGTAGCACTGACCTGTTTGTTACTGTGGTGATTGTCCCTCTGTACTCAGCAGTGGTGAGGCCGCACCCCAAATACTGGGTTTAGTTTTGGGGCCCTTGGTACCAGAAGGACATTGAGGGGCTGGAGCATGTCCTAAAAAAGGCCAACAAAACTGGTGAAAGGTCTTGAGAGCAAGTCTGGTGAGGAGCAGCTGAGGAAACTGGGGTTGTTGAGGTAGAAAACAGGAGGCTCAGGGGAGACCTTTTAGCCCTCAAGAACTCCCCGAAAGGAGGTTGGTGCCAGGTGGGGGTCGGTCTCTTCTCCTAAGTAACAAGCAATAGCATGAGAGGAAATGGTCTCAAGTTGCACCAGTGGAGGTTTAGGTTGGATATCAGGGAAAACTTCTTCACTGAAAGGGTTGTCAAGGCCTGGCCGAGGCTCCCCAGTGCAGTGGTGGAGTCCCCATCCCTGGAGGGGTTTCAAAACCATGGAGATGTGGTGCTAAGGGACATGGTTTAGTGGTGGACTTTGCAGTACTGGGTTAACCATTGAACTTAATGATCTTAAATGTCTTTTCCAACTTAAATAATTCCATAGTTCTATGCTCATGGCTTTGGTGTCTCCCCCTGCCCCACATCCCCTGCCTAGCCTTGCTGCTGAGCTTTGAAGGGGACCTGAGTGCATCTAGGCTTCAGCCCTGTTCCTGTGAGTGAGACCAATCCCAGCGAACAGAAACCATTTGTACCTGTTGGTACAGAAACAGCAACAGCAACAAAACCTTGAAAAAAATCCCAGCCCTTAATGCTTGGTCTGTTTATTTTTCAGTACAATGGTAGCAGTTGATTTTATTAATTTTTACAGCGCTATTGGGAAATTTAACAGTCCTATAAAAGCCAGTTTAACCCTCCCTAATTGTCTTATCTCTTCAAATAAATGCATACTCTGGGAATTTAAAAAATGGAGACTATTAACTGGATAGACTCATTACAAGGAATAATTTCCCTCTTACACAAATACAGAGTCCTGACACAATAGACAATAGCCTCTGTGGTTTGTTTGGGGGTGAATATGCCAAGGCTCACTAAAAGGGGTGTTTTGTTCATTGACCCCCGTCTGCTAAGGGCTCCTTCGGAGCTGCCATGTGTGCAGAGCAAATTGCATGGCACCAAGGGTTCTTGTCAAACGAGCGATTGCACAGCCCCTTGTTCGAAAACAAATCATTCAGTCACTGAATGTGTTTTCACATAGTAAAACTGTTTAGTCGCTGGTAGGGATGAATGGCATGTTCAGTGAAAGGAGCCACCAGTCTGGGGCCACTGGAGGTGAGTCTCAAGGAGGTGGAGGTACGGTGAGTTTTATAGTAGGGCTGAGAGTCTCATTTTAGGCAGTCGGCTTCGCAGCCAGGCACTGCTGTGTACCCTCAAAGATTTCTAAACGTGTTCATACAAAGGCTTGATAGGCCGTGATTTGTAAAAAATTGTGTAATATGTCAGATGTGCACAATATAGATGTATCTATAGCTACAATATCTCTACAGAAGGAGAGCGTGCCTCATTTCCAACACAGCACACCCACGCAGTGTGTGTTCCTTAATTCAGTTTTCGTCTTGTGTAGCCACGGAGCTATACTGTAGAGATAACCACTATGTGAAAATGACTGCCAGCCCTCTTCTGCTGTACTGCTATTTTTATGGCATTCTAATCGTTTCAAAAGACAGCCAAGCCCTTCTAGCGTGCACCTTCCCATTGCTCGCAGCAGGCAGCACAGCCCGGCTTCATCCCAGCGTGAAGCCCATGTGCCCTGCTTGCCCTGCGAGCCCACCACCCTGGCCTCAGGGCTTGTCACCACCATTCTCCTGCAAAGAGGGCTTGTGTGACAGCTCCTCCAGGCAGTGTTTTTCCCACAGGTCATGCTCCCATTAAGTTATTCTTGCTTCTGATAATGCTTTTCACAGCTGCATTTTTTTTTTCTGAGGCAGATGAGACTTTTGAGGCAGAGACTATAATGAGGAGGCTTTGCCTTCTGGGATCATCTCTGCTGCTGACAGAAGTTGTAAGATGGACAGGTTTTGTGCTCTCCTGCATAAGGAAGAGAGAAAAAGAGAATGAGAGCAACAGATCTTGAATGATGTTTCCATTCTTTCTTCACAAGATCAAATGGCTCCTCATGCTTTCTGTGAGCTGGCTGGTTCCAGGGCTGCTGTGTTAAGGGCTGGAGCTGGAAGGTCATGCATGAACGTGGGGCTAACAGATGACAAACTGTTTTGAAAGAGAATATCCTCAGCTTGCTCTGTATCCTCCAGATGTTCTTCTAAAGCTCTTGCAAAACACCTCCTCTGTATATACCCTAAACCTACACTGGGAAGGAATGGGTTGGGTTTAGCCCAATTCTGTGAATAGTGGTGGTCTTCTTCCCCCTCCTCTGCATTCTGAGCATCCAAAAGGCAGATACAAGCTACATTTTTAAGTGTTTTTTTTTTTTCAGAATGAAAGACACCATCTGTGGCATATCCTCCTGTTTGTGTCTGCTGCATCTCTGCAGACTGAAAACTGTTGTGTGTCAACGCGGAGCCTCTCCAGTTGATGAACTTCTGTTTTTTTTTCACAGGCATGACTCACATAATAGTGCAGAGAGAAAAAGCATTTCTAATCACAGGGCTATTTCTGAAAGTTCGCCTGGCACCTGGGTTGAAATCTTGTCTAAAAGAGAAAGTGTTAGGTCCACAATACCCAAAGGCAGATGTCCTGATGAATTCCTGACAGAGAAGGTTGAGTGGTAATTCATCTGGCAACTTGAGGAGGACTCTGTACCTCTCTTCCAGATAATTGAACTTTAATTTATTTAAATTTAATGGAAAACCATATGGAGAGGAACAGAAAGCTAATTTAAAGCAGTGCTCAAAGCAATCAATATGTTAACAGATTCCTTCAATTTTTCACACTTGGTTGCTGAAAAATGCTTAAAATGTATGGGTTTTTTAACTGGTATTATGAAAACACAGAGTTTCTGGCATGTTGTATTCAAAACTCAAGAGCCAAAATAAGCCTCTGTTGTGAAAATGAAAAAGTACTTTGAAAGCGCAAATTGTTTTATTAGAAGAGGAAATGACAACTAAGCGATCTTTTATCAAACATCGCGCATCTCTGAAGTCTTCCAGGAAGACATGTATAAATCATAAAGGCTTCAATCACTGGCCTTCATATGGCCCAGAAATAAAAAGCAATAAAGTAGTTGTATGAATTGCATTAACAGATTGAAATTGGCAGTAAGCATACATGGAGGAGCCCTTGATGTAGAAGGAGTAAATACAGATTTGAGCGGTAGAATGCAGAACTACCGGTTAGGCACATCAAAGATGAGAGACAAACTTTTATCAGTTTTCATGTTTTCCTTATTCCTTTGGCGCACCTCAAGGCCAATTCTTTTCACATCAGGTTTTGAAAACAGATTTTTCAATGGCAGGTTATCTAATACTATGCTTCTACTCATATATTCGTCTTCTACCACTGGCCATCTTCTGTCCCACGTTCAACTGCTTATATGTGTTATGCTCACAGCCAGGCACAATTTAATTTAGTTTGAAATTAAAGAAGCTGTAGGCAATTTAAAAAAATAATAAATATTCTAATTACATTTTATCTTCTAAAAATAAAATGTTTTAGTGATATCAGCAATATCAGAAAGCTGCGAGCTTTACACGTGCAGTTTGTAATTTACATTATGGTTTTATCTTTGTCAAGCTTGAAGAGTGCAAACTGTAAAAATAAGTGAAATCCTGTTCTTTCCTAGAGTTTAACAACTTGAGATTGTTAAGAAGGCTGGAGGCTGAGAGGAGCAGTAACTCCCTGCAATGAACTTTTAGCAACCCGTACAAAATCCCATGGAAATTCTATAAATAGTCTTCAGTCTAACCTCATTGAAGGCAGGTCTGACTTCTCTGTGGCTTTTTAAAAAACAAATCATCCTAAGCAGCGCTTTTGAAAAGGTTTGGGGTTTTTTTTCATAAGCAAATGATCCTGCAGCCTTTTTCATTATCTGAGGCCTGGAATTAATTTCAGATTTGCCAAGTCCTCTCCCAGAAACTTATTAGCATGGTGGTACAGCTCTGCAGAGATTAATAGCTCCAAAGGAAAAAGAGCAAATAATAGCAAAAGTAGCTTTTCTTTAAAAAAAAATGTGATGTTTCTTCTCTTTCTTCATATCATTTCCCCCTGAATTTGTTCTGTCTTGGGACAGTCTTGACTATAGCGCAACAGATGATTAAAATTCTGAGGTCCTGCAAACGCTGCTTATTTCTTGCAAGATCAATGTAATAGTGAAATCTGTGGATGCCAAGTGAAAATGAAAGGCTCTTTTAAATAAAATGCATCATAAAATTGATGTAATTAAAACATTTGTCTTTCAGTGGCTAGCCTGCTGTAAGCAACTTCACCTACAGCGAACTGCAGAGGAGCTGGAAATTACACTTTCTATCAGCATTTTAAGGCCCTCTGAAAAAAAAAAATTATGATCAGTACGAAAAAACTTCAGGCCACCAAAATGCTAGCCAAAGGAAGAAGACAAGGGCAATAGCAGTGTTCCAGGATGCCTTCAACAGCTGAGAAGTTGTGGTGTGAGATGCCCTTTATGATATTCAGTGTGGACCACCCTCCCTCTCTCCCAGGTAGTGTCTGCCAGGTGGAGCTGAAGGGATGCCCCTTACTAAGCTGAGATCTGATGGTTGGGTAGCTTTGACCTCCACACTATCTGCATCCTAAGAATAACTCTGAATACAAGGGGGGCTGGCATCACGGTTCTCCAAACAGCCCAGCTCAAAGTGTGATCGGTCTCTGCTGATTTGGAAGAAGGTGAGTCAAAAAGTCCTTGTAGTCTTTCAAGCAACCAGTGGTCAGAAGAACAGAATTAACTGATATCCTAAACATGGTTCAATCAAAATTCATCAACATCTACTCAACAAATCTCCTTTCAGCTCCTTATGGGGAAAACCATCCTTCAAAGCCTTTAATTTCTAACTTGAGGCTTCCATCTGTTCTGTTACCAAATCCCACCCAGAAAGCTGCCAAGATCCATCTTAAAACAGTTTAGGTTCCTTCTTCCACCACTGCATTTGATAGAGGGTTTCTAAAATTCATCACGGTGATTAGAGGCCTTCTAATTCCACATTTAAATGTATTTAAGACCTATATATCTCTCTATGTATCTATATACAGATATCTATTGCTGTTTGATCTTATGCTACCCTTCCACTCAGATAGTTCTTCTGGTTATCCCAGATCATTTTTACAGAAAATTGTCATAAACTTATTGGTCTTTAATCCCCTAGTTTTCTGTATGATACCTGAGTAACCAAGTTAGTTAAGCCGCAGGCCTTGGCTGCAAGACATGAGCTGCTCTGCTGATTTTATTTTACACTCTTCCTGCAGTTCTGATAGACCAGTGCCCATTTACACTGCCCTCCTCAAATTTTTGTGGAAAATCAGGGGCAGTGGTAAGGGACACTCACTGAGAGAGCGTTGCTTTATTTGCTAAACAGACACCCTGTGACAATAATGATGATGACTTTATGAAATTAGTGTTGTAAGTGGCTGAAATTATGAAAGGAGCAGGAAATAAGAGGATCTTAAACAATTAATTTGCACAGGATTTCAAGGGCTTAGTCATGAGCCAGACTGGTATTTGTATTTTTATATGGTGAGTAGTGAAGTGGTTTCTTTTACTGATTTGAGTCCTTCTGGTAGAGGACTATACCCAAACACTGAGTGTCCTGTCAAACAAGAGGATGCATATGGAGGTTGGGGAAGCGTGTTGGGAAGAGGAAACGGTAAAGAAGCTTTGACTCTGCTCGCATGTTTTGTGCACAGCTCCTGGAAAATTCACGTCTCAATGTACGGAGCTATGGCGAAGCAATCTGACCTTGCCTTAGGGGCTCCAGAGGGGCCCCAAAAATGCTCTGAGCTTAGTAAAAACACTAAAGTCTCTCCAGAGTCATTCAGAAGGTATGGATGACATCACCTAATGCTGCTAGTGTCTTCCTTAAACTGCACATGGGACTATAAAAAGTTTATGTATATGTGCTCCAGTGTAATCTATCAACAGTACAGCACATATGAAAATTCCATGTACAAACTGAAGGCAGCACAATGCCTTGATATGCTGGGTCCCACCAGGGCCATGTCCTTCTGTTATGCTTATGTCTGCATTCCTATAAAGTGCTTCTGACTCAGGCTTTTTAATATCTTAAAGAGCAATGGTGAACATTAGCAAAATAGTGAAGATATAATAGTTTCTCCCATAAGCCTACATCTATGCCATGGTGTTTGAGTGCATTTGCATAATTAAAGCAAAGAATGCATCATAAGAAGTAGCGCTAATGGATGACTCCTCTCACCCTTTACAACCAAGCACCATCTGTCATTTACAAGGAAAGCTGGCTTTTCAACTACCTTCATTCTTTATTAGAATTTATTATTTTTTATTTCCTTGGCAGAAAGCCTCTTCTGGTTCCGAGGGTACAAGCTGGGATATATAAATCAAGTAGTGCAGAGAAATGTCAGATGTCTGTTGAGTAGAAAAATGGTGTGTCGCTGGCATGTACCTCTGCCCAAGAAAGGCACTTATCTCTGGAAAACCTTGCTGAAGTTGAGAAATCCCTGCCCCGACTGACCCTCCATCTGCCACATTATTTGGATTGTCCCCTGGGAGCAAATCCTTTCCTCCTTCAGGATTTCCTTCCCAGCTTCTGAACCTTCTCTTGCCTGGTCCTCACCTTCATGTCTGCACTTTTGCTTGAAAACAGAAATAACAGCAGTCTCTTTCTGGCTTTCCCCAAGCTGTATGGAAAAATGGGTTGGCTCACTGTGATTCATTGTTGTTGTTTTCCTTTTTTTTCTTCCTCAGTGTGGGCGTATGTGTTAGACACTACCTGGCAGAGAGAAAGGCGAAGGAAGAAGAAGAGGTTGGGGTGTGGGTCTGAAGCTGGAGCAGGGTGGGACTGTCTGTACATGTCAAAGGAACAGTCTCTGTTCCTGGGTCTCACCCTTCAGCACTTTTGCTCCTTTTGGGAATAAGGGAGGAGATAAAAACCCAACAAACAGCCTAGTCTCTCCAAAGCTGACACACTTTCAACCCATTCTCTTTGAATTTTCTGGGGTCAGTGCTGCCAAGAAGAGCATCTGTCCTCCAAACAGACAGCCAAAGCGAAGCAGTGCTCCCCTAACAAAGACAACAGGAGCAATGGTTTCATCAGCAGATGAAACTAGAGACCATCTTCTTCGTACTTCACTTTCTATCCATAGTTCTAACTGTGCTACCTCAATGTCACAGGCTTTTAATATACTTCTTGTCACATAGCTCTTTGCCCTCATTATATAGACAGAGAGTGAATTACAGAGACTGAGATCTGTCTTGTGAGACCTGTGGCCACCACTTTACAGATCTGGACTTGGGTGACATACTCAAAGACAGAGAGCAGGGAACCAGACCTGGGCTTTCCCCATGCCCCAGACCACCATGGATGCAGCAGATCAGAAATACTCTAGCCAGCACAGGGCAGCCCTTTATAGCACAAATACTCAGCCACCATATTCTGCAGCACCAGGAGGTTCACATCTCTGGGTTTATATCCATCCCTTGACCGTGTGGACTGGCTCAACAGGCGAGTCTCCCCATGAGTGCAGCTTTTCCATCACTGTTCCCAGTGCCTGAGCCCTCCACAGTCCCTGGTTTCAGCACAAAGCGGCCGTTTCTTGTAATACACAGCAGAAATTCCTGTGGTGGTGTTTCGAAGTGCCAGCACATGTGGACTGCTCTCTGGGTACATATTTTTACTGTTTCCATTTCAGCATGATTTAAGGCTGTGGGGAAAATAGTTACAAAGGGGGAGAGAAAAAAAACCAACAACCCCAAACTCTTCAAGACTGCTGAGGCTGGGCAGCTTCATTTTGTACTTAGCAATCACAATCCGCACTGAGATAATTAGACTCAAAAGTCGAAAGAAAAGAGCCAGATGTTTCCAAACCTGTTCCACGGAGATTCTGCCTTTGATTGTGACAATTTAGCATATGAAATAAAACTATCTATAGTTGGAAGTGGAATTTAATTTCTGAGGTTAAAAAAAAAAAAGAATATATATATATATATATATCAGCTTCATAAGAGGAAGCTATGTCAGAAAGGAACAAATAGCTTGTGAAAACTAGCAAGATAAAAGGCATAGTTAAGTAAAAAATTAATGAGTTTTACCCTCTGTAGAGTTTAAGTCCTGGCTACAATGGAAAGGCTAATGTAGTATATGACAAACTACTGCATACACAGAGAAATACAAAAAACCCTTGTCCTTTTGATCTGTTTTTATAATAACAATAATTTTGGGAAACAAAAGAAGTGCACAGGCCATATCTGCCCATCAATGAATTTGAAAGAAAACATATTGAAGAATTATGATACTTGCAGTTTTTTAGCTGAACTTTCAGTATTTTTAATTTTATTTCAATACTGGTCTAGAGTGAAGTCAGTGATGACACCATGAGTTACTCTGGCTGAAACTCTTATCCCATTTGATTTTTAATTTTTTTTTATGGACCTCAACATCCCTTCTCAAGAAGCAACTGAAGAGGTTGTAGGAGGATTGAGAAAGTAAAAAGGTAATTATGAGAGAGGAAGCTAGTTAAGTTTCTAGACTATTGGAAAATCCCAATGCCACAGAGTATGAAAGGTCAGGTAACTAAGAAACAGTCAAATTAAATTTACTTTCCTCTTCAGCTTTCCAAGAAAACCTCTGCAGCCACAGAACATTTCAGACCCAAAGGAAAATTGCATGGAAATATTAGATGCCCTTTAGAGAAACGGCTTATTTAAGTGGTTTCTCAAGAGCACTAGAATATTGCTTTAAACTACAGAGATATCTTTGAACTGCTAGAATAGAAATCAGTAGAAAGCTGACACACAGAGCAATTATCTGACTATCCATCCATATGTGGACATACAATAAAAACAGAGTTGCTCAGAGTCCACTCTGTGGCTAACCTTTCCTACTACGATGCTGTAATCCAGTAACTTCCAATATTTAATGTGAAGCGTGTGGTCACAAATAAAATCTCTCTGGACGAGTCAGGAAGAGGAATGACTAACTCTGCCAAAAGGAAGGAGGTTACCATGTTCAGAAACCTTTATTATATTATCTAACTGACTACTGGGAGAGCCAGTTATGCCCTACTCAGTGATGGCTGGTATCAGAGCTCACCCTGTGGCCAGCCAGGCTCTGATGTATCTAATCGCCACATCTCTGAGCTGTGTTAATCACTTCCCAGATGGAATCACTGGCTGGGGTAACACGATCCAATCGTTCACTGTAATATCATGGATTGTGATGCGAATTCCTTTCTAATAGCATTTCTAATGCAGACACAATTCATACTGATTTTTTTTTAATTATTGTAAAATATTCCACTGAACAATTTCCACATATGGTCAAAGTTACCTAGAAGGACTTTCATAGTAAACTCTTGCACAATAACATAATAACCTCTTGCAGCTACATTTATCCTGGGTAGATCAGAGTCCTTAAGCAATTAGTTCTTGTTCTCCAGCTCTCCTTTTGTGAGATATGCATACCTAGATTTCTACAAACATGCTAATAAAGTCTATCTGAGGATGAACTCATTCCCTAAGAAAAACTGACCCAAATCTAAATTTAGCTGCTGCTGGTATGCCATACTTTGCATGTTTGACTTATTATATATGCTTGCAGCGCCTAGCCCCTCTCATCCTTCTCATCCTTTGCTCGTGGTTTCCTGACAGTCACAGCATTGTCTCATGACTGTTCACCATGCCCAGGCTCTTCTTTTCAGTGTGCTGCTCCATCTTATCACAGTCGATGTCTCTTCTCCACAGCAGTCCATCAGACATAAATGCCTTGGAGGCTCTTCTTTAGCAACTTGCCTTCAGTGCTCACATGATCCAGAAGTATGAAGCTTTTGCTCCCTCCCTCACTGCCTGGCTCCCCTCACTGCAGAGATGTCAACCTACACCATCTTCCTGTTCCCAAAGGTGTGCCTTTGCCTTCCCCACCGAGGCCCACCTTTGCTCTTAGGCCCACCATTTTTTTCTCCTTAGACAAATATTTATTTGTGACTTCGTAGGTGACACCGGTGAGGATGGGCGAAGGGTCAGTAGACTTAGCCTTAAATAATTTACTAATTTTAGCTTGTCTCATGATGGAAATGCCAGATCCCTACCAAAACTGAGCACTGCTCCTACTACAGCAGAATGTAGGTGGCACACCCTCTGGATTGCTGCAACTCCCATATCAAAGATGGCGGAGAAAGACAGATGGATGCTAATTCGTTCTTCACACATAGCTGAATGAAACCATGCAAGTAGAACGAAGTTACTTTTCAATCCTAGTGAATAAGCCCTTAAAAACATGATTCATGGAACAAAAAACATCTGCAAAGGATGTTCTCCTTAGATCCTTGAAAAAAAGTCAACATTTTATAATGCTGAAACTACATTGTCCACTGATGTGTATGCATTTCTCTGCTTTTGCAAACAGAAGCTTCCCTTCTGCATTTCTGAGATATTGAAGTCAGTACTAAATTCTGCCAGAGTCTTAAGAATGGAACTCATGCTTTTATTGGTATTTCTTTGCTGTTCTTCAAACTGCTATCTACTAACTCTGCTTGGTTAAAGCTCATAACTTCCCTGTGAGGTAGGAGAGAATTACCTTCTTTTTTCAAGGAGGATACCTGAGTTTCAGAGGCTGACTTATCTAAGGTCACATAGTACAACAGAAGTAGGTACAGACGCAGATCCAGACCACTTGAAGCCCAGACCTGTGTATAGAAACTGTTAAAACTTCTTTCCTGGGAGCAGGAACAGGACCCATAGCTGTAGAATATTCTATTTCCTTATGGGCCAGTTGACATAGACAAATATTTTCAGAGAAAATTCATGTTTCATGAATTAGTACAAAGAAAAGCTGCTTTTAAAATAGCTCCTGCCTCTAGTTATAGTAGGAGAGGAAGAAGATACATTAACTTCTTTTTCAAAATTCTATTTTCCTTTAGTTCGAACTGCAAGAGAACTCAGATCCTGCGGGAATACAAGACTTTAGATATGTCTTATTTATACAGTATTTATTATATATTTTAAAATACCTGCTAAGAGTTGTCTTCATAACCATCTGCTTCCAAATAGAATCCACACAAAATGCAACTGTAGTTATTTAGATAAATGTATGTGCTTTTTAGCTTTCACTGGTCTTACAGGCAAAAAATAACTAGATTAAAATTCCTCCCAATTTGATTAGTACAAAAATATAGTCTATTTATAATCTGTTATTCAAGAAAACACACTGAAACGTGCCTTACCGTCAGATGAGTGTCATTTCTGATAGTCCAAATCTTTCAGTCAAATATAATATGTTTTAATTCACTTTTTGTAAGGCTATGTAGAATTATTACCAGTATGACTATTAGGATGCAATTCTGGCATTCAAAACTCCGAGGGAGTAATTAATCCCTAATATACATTCTCAGGCTTTGGTGGGTGGGGACAAAGCAAACACAGTTGGTCACACTCAAAGCACATACTGTGAGACCAATGTATATCTTACTCAGCTTCAAGCAGCTAAAATTTATTGATCTGTGTTTAAGATCACTCTCTAAACTCTCCACAGAGTTCATAGAGAGAGACTTCCCCGGGGCTGTTTCTGCCATCCTTTTTCTCCCCACTGACTCCAAGAAAAGCCTAAATCTAAAGTCTTGGATGAATGCTCATCACCTGACATTGGAAGGATCATCCCCTTTGCCAGGGACAGAGGTGTAACTGCTGTGGCAGATCCTCTCTCGTGAGCATCAAGCGAGGTTGGACATCTGGCATCAGGACCATCCAGCTCATTTTTCACTCTTCCAACCTTTGTTGCCATGGGATAGTCACTGTGCTGTAGCAGGTGACCTGGATGTGAGAACAAGGATTCACCAAGGACAAAATCTGTCCCATTGAGGTGTTGTGTGTATCACAAACCAGAACAGCAGTAGTGCTGGGCATGGGCTTTGCACAGAATTAGCTGCAGGGAGGTCTTCAGGAGGTTTCCCACATCCCACTTTGAGTGTGTCTTCACTTTATGGACAAGGTGCTTACACAACCCAGCTCCAAACATAGCTGGTGGCTTGGGCTGCTCATCAGAGATGGAAGAGGAGGTCCATGAGTCAGTGGGGCAGCGGAAATTGTGTGATCTATGAGTTCCCACAGGTCACATTTGTGACAGGAGATAGCCAGCTGGACACAGGCTGCTTTTCCGTGGGCTGGAAAATGGGGGCTGGATTGTGCAATTACTGCCTGTGATGATGAGAATTTGGTCATGACACAGGAAGGCACATGCTAGAGAGGACTCATATCAGGATGACTGCTTATGCAGTCTCCCAGGGGATCATCTGTCACCTAATGTTGTTATCATGGGAGACAAAAAAATCCGCAAATCAAAACCAAAGCTCCTGTGATGCCTGAGTGGAGGGAGCTGCTGGGAATTGTGATGGGCTTATTTGCTTGGAAAGCAGAGATAACAATTTGTTCCTCCAGAACTCACCACCCAGCAGGCAAACAAGAGAGAGGGAGCATCACAAACTGTGAGCAGCCTTGCTCCTTTGCCCATCTGCATCCTCTCCTAATCTCTCCAGCTATTTCCATTGTGCTGTTTGCAAGCACTGATTTCTTGATTTCTCTTTCTCCATTCTCAATCATTTAATATCCAGCATCTCTGACTTTTAAGTCTCTCTGTATCTTCTTCCTCAAGATTTGACCCCTTCCTGAAAGACAACACTTTACTCATAAAACCTTTTTGTCCTAACACAGTTCCTTATTTAGGCAGCTGCTTTTCTCTTTCTGGCTGTTTCCCATGCTAAAAAACCCCACAGTTGCAGACTTAGTGTGATGGCAGAAACCTTCACAGTTCTGCATTTTACTTTCAATATCAGCAGTGCCTTGTCCAGCAAAGGGAGAAACTCCAGCCTCCCACTCTTGTGAGATCACTCAGTTTATCGAATATAGATCTTTCTAGTCTTTATTTGGGGGGAAAATTGGGTTCCTGTCTTGAGAAAGAACTTATCTTTGGTCCCTTCCCCAGCAAGTGATCCCCAGCTTTGGGTCCTACATTGTAAAGCCACCTCAGATCAGTGCTATGAATCTGATTTCCTCATGAAGTTGCAAACACCCCAACTGAGATGAGGTGTCACTTCAGGAAAGCAGGACAAAGAACAGAAAATGAGTTAAAAAGTCCCTGGAAAACAGCTCAGATTTTTAAACATGCTTAATTTGATTCTTTAATCTCTTTTTCCAGTCTGAAAAATCCCCTGAGTGAGAACCGTGTCTCAGACATCAAAGAGTTGCCCACAACTCTGCCTGACTGAAAGTCTTGGAGAAAGCTGGAACACTGCGGAAACGGGAGTTGTAGCGCGGCCAGGAATTATAGTCAGTCTCCTTCTGAATACCCTTTGCCACACCACAGACACCACGGCCTGTGTTTTGATAAAAATAGAATAATTCCTGCAAAACAGATACTAAAGATACTCCTCAGCGAACAAAAGAGTGCTATCAGCACACGTCAAAGCAATGAAGAGGGAAGACATAGGGAAATGACACGGAGCTCTACAGCATTCTTTGTGGATAATTGGATAGATGGAGCCCAGGCTTGGGGCTGTATCCTTAATTTTTAAAGCCGTGCATGGAGAATTAAGCATTAAGAGGAATGGGAGTCATCACGAAGCAAAACAGAAAGCCTGGTGTACCGCTATGAAAATGTAAGTTAAGTACAGTAGCTGCCAGGAGAGAAATAATGAGGTGCACTCCTGGCCTTATCTGCAAACTCTACTGTACAGTGCATCGTTAAAAGCAATCTCCTGGTGAAAAAGAATGCCTGCCTCGTTTTAAGCTGTTTTAATGGTGCACTGTAATTATGCTCACAGATGTTTTAAGCATATATATGTAGGAAACTGCAGGTCTTTAATTATAGGTAGGGCTGCATATGGTGCACTTTGCTCCACTGCAAATGAGCCCAGGCTGACCCGGGAGCGACCTTCAAATGTCTGCAGAAGACACATCCTGCCTCCCCTCTGTGAACTGAAATCAGTTGCAATGGCAATGACCCTCTTTAAAAACAATTCCTTGCTCCAGAGCAACAGTGAGGCTCTGGCAGGAGCTGATCTCCTCCTGGGAATGTCACTCTGGCAGGATGGAGGCACATTTGGCTCTTGGTGCTTCTCACTGCATGGCCAAGCATTCACCCTGGGGCCCCAACAGATGCTCAGCCTGGACTGGTCCCACAGGTAGAGGTAACAAAATAGGGCTGAATTTTCCCACCGCACTCCAAGTCCAGACCCACAGCTCTCTGAACCTGCTGCCCATTTATTTTTGCCATCTTGTTGGATGTGGTGAGCGGGTGATGAGTGGGTGGCTGGGAAATGGGGAGTTGTCACAGCAGGTATCTTCTCTTCTCTTCTCTTCTCTTCTCTTCTCTTCTCTTCTCTTCTCTTCTCTTCTCTTCTCTTCTCTTCTCTTCT
>JAVSBS010012887.1:68461-96903 GCA_033124195.1 Coracias cyanogaster | reverse complement strand
GCTCCTGGGCCTTTAAGAGTTCCTTTTTGAAAAAAGTCCAGCCTTCCTGGACCCCCTTGCCCTCTAGGACTGTACTCTTTGTAACAGTTTTTACGGTTTAGGACAGTTCCAATTCCCGCAGCCCTAAAGGACACAGAGTTCTAGTCTTCCTCAGTGTGGAGAACGGTATTTGAACCTACTTCTCATTTTTCTAAGAGGATTAAACGTTCCACCATGGAGAGGTGGAGTTCAGGTCTCACTTTTCCACTTCCTCACCTACTATGCAAGAGTACGTAAGGCTTGAGGTGGAGGGATGTGATCCAGGAAACCGCCTTAAAATGGTAAAGATCAAAATTTTGGGCTCTTCTTTCAGTACCATTCATTAGACTGATGAGTCCAGTGTTTCAGAATACCTTTTATTGTAAACAACAATTACAATAGATAGTATTGTTTTACAATATTTCACTCTGGGAACAAGTATTTGGACTCTCAACCATTCAGAAAAATTGATTCAAACATTTTTTTTTAAATTATACTTTGAATCTACCAACATGGTCAACAACACTGAGAAAACTATGTTCTTTAAAATAAAATTTTACATAAGGTGACAGAAATCTATAAAATTTCAAAATTAAAGTCTCTTTCTATGTGAATTATCAAGACCACATTCATATTTTACGTAGCTATTTATGCAGTAACTGTGGTCATCACAGCATGGCAGAAAATCCAGAAGAGTGTATCTTTTATAAGCAGAATTATTATATTCAAGCAGAAAATACTGTCTCCTGGTTGTTATTAATAATTTATTGAAGTGGTGTTAGAAAACCGCTTATCAGCCTACAAGAAATAGTAGTATATGGGATCTGTCCTGTAAGGTTTACAGCTTGAAAAAAATACAGGAATAACAACATTCCCTCGGTAATCCAGTATAGATAAACATTAGAGTATATTTCCCCTGCCTTCATTTCCTGTTGTTATTTTGTTTTGCTTATTAGTGATTTTAGATTGGAAGAGCGACTGTCAGAAGCTTTAGGATTTTAGTTTGTATAGGATACCTCTGATCCTTTTGACTATTCTTGATTCTAGTAAACAGTATAGATATTTGTCATTTGAATTAACAGAATAAAAAGGATGTGTTTTATGTGAAAGAAGTTGGAGTAATATGAGAAAGAGGCTAAGCAGGAGAAAAAAATAATTATCCAGGCAGATAGCAGCAGCAGATGGTGATTTCTACTGGGAAATGCATGCAAGGATTCAGAAAAAAAGCACTGTATTATGGGGCTTTTAAAATCTGATGGCAGCCCTAACATCTTTCAGAAAATGGATGTTGAACTGTATCTCAGTGTCTTAACAGAGACAGAACAGCTAAATTGAAAACAATGTGCAGTATAGGGATAACTCTGAATTAGTACTCATCCTGTCCATCATACACACTGAACCTAAAAACTTACTGGAGAAGGCAAAGAACTGCTGCAAAATGGTCAAGAGGATAGAGAAAATCTGAATGAATTTGCGCTACTCAGATTCTGGTGATGGAAATTCAACACAAACAATTTAGGGACTGGAGCTGAAAGCACACTATGGAGTCTCCAGCTCCTGCCCATTTTGCTTCAGGAGCAGAGCTCACCCCATCAAGTCATAGCATCTGAGGGGCTGGTCTGACTTGGTGCACACCAACACAGATACAAGCTCTGCATCTGAGAGCGGCATAAACAGTACTAGCAACCTGAGCAAGCTGGCTGTTCCTTCTCTTTACCATGACTCTCCAGTTTCTTGAACCTAGCAAGAGAGCAAGAGTGGTGTAAGATCTTCCACACCAAATCTGAAAGTATACTTTTTTTGGCAGAAGTTAATTACTTTTTCAGGATAGGATATCCCAGCTTCAAAAAATAGATCTCACTAGAAAGCTTGTGAAAGTTAGCTCTTAAAGAGCAATCTTCCCAAATGCATGTGATCTGTTAACTAACTTGTGTGCTTTTTCCTGCAGTTTACTCGAGGAAAGGAAGATATAATTAAGGCAATTGCTTTTGTGAAAATTCTGTGCTTTCTGTGGTTCAGAAATATTTCCTGTTAGTTTTCCCCATCCAGAAATGGTGCTGTTTGTTAGTGATTGCGTGTTCATATTCATCATGTGACATTACCATGCTTTATTCATTTTGAATTGTGATCACTTAAATGCTCAAAATATTCCTCTTGAACACAAAGTGAAGATATAAAGAAATCCTTATACAAGTTTCACATACTTTTATAAAATAGAAATTTACTGTTAATTTTGGTGAATTTACTTCCAATTCTGTAATCGTATCCATTTTTTAAAGAGGCTATTTATTCTTCATAAAGTGAGGAACTGCTTGTTTTGTTTTCGCTGAAATAATCTTCCATCCCCTGAAAATACTAGTGTTTGCAGTTATTTGACTTCAACTTTGACTTTACTGCTCTTCCAGGTGCAGCAGCTTCACCTTACTTTCTTTGATGTAGGAGTCATCTCATTGATTGTCTTGAGTAAAAGGAAATGGCTCATGCATCTTTCGTACATTATAACAAATGTCCTTTTGCATTATAATTGAATGGTGATTGTTGTGTTCAATCAATGAGAAAGGTTAAGGGAGCTTCTCTGCCAGCATTTTTAATGGAGAAGTCGATTAAGATTCAGTTTAATCATTCTGGCTGCTTCAGAATTAAAGCAACAAAGACCATCAATGGCACTATAATTACCAGTATTTCTGTAAGTTTACACTGCTATTTATGCAGCCATAAATTTTGCTATAATGCACAATGTGACCAGGTTAACTTGCTTTGTTTGTAATGCAAAATATTTCTCTTAATTGTACTATGGATAAGAAATTTTTTTAATGAAATATATATAATTCAGCCTAATAAAAAAGAGGAAAAGTAAAAACAGAGTCTGACTGAGGTGAATCAGCCTGATAGCTTGTGTTAAATAGTTTAAAGTCATGGCCTTAACCTTGGGACACTAGAGACATATTTTCCTTTGTTGAACATGGAGACTAGCATCACTCCCAGGTGAGTAAAAAGGGTCAAATATATTATTCTAATCCCTGTTCCAAACAGAGAAAAGGTCATTATACACTACCTATTGCATGCTGCCAAAGAGTGAAAAATTCACATTGGGGACATGGGTGCAAATCTATTTTACACATGGCCTTTAAATGTTACTAAAATGAATTATTATGTGGTTTTGAACAAAAAAAAAGATTCTTGAAATTGATCTCATTTATTAATTAATTTAGGCTTACAAAGGTCTCACTATAAATAGCCAGAAGACTAGAAGAAATTGTTCATTTCAAATGAGAGTGAGGCTATAAAAAACAAAAAATTGTTTTCTTATAATATTAATACCTGCAAGTATGGTTATCCATTTCATTTGCTACTGCAGAATGGAAGATGACATGATATCTTTGCCCATCCAGCAAATTAGACACGGGATACTTTTGTTGCTCTTTCCATTCAAAAGGCATTGAGTATTTCTTTTTTTTTCTCCATAGGGAGGAAAAAACTTTGACCAAACTTCTCACTAACTTAGAAATGGTGCAGAAGCACCATCTCCAGAGATCGGCCAGTGCAACAGATAGAAACAGCCTTTCTCTCTGCAGAAGTAGCTAGAGGTCAAGATGCTTTTTTACCCCTGCAAACTCATGTTTTATTGAAAGCTCAACTTCCCTAAATGAACTAATTCAATTTTTATTTCATGTTTGCTAGCAAAACTGTTAGTAAAGTTGCATGAAGATCAGAAACAGGAGTACAATTCTATGAGTTAGATTGGGGGGATCCATTTGGGGATCCATTGCATGGGCAGCCTCGACTGTAGGTTCCAGAGAAATGAACTGTGGCTAAGCTAAAATGAAAAATTCCCTCCCTGGGATTTGACAAAATATTCTTGTAACTTTTTCCTATTACCTTTTGTGATTCTTTATTAATATAATATTTTGTATCTTTGCATCTTAACTAAAGATGGATTTTATTGTCCCTGCATCTTGTAGCTTGATGTTGTCCTAGAACAAGCTTTCCTCCCCTTTCAGCAGATCATATACTAGTAGGAAAGCATCATCTGACTAACAGCATTTATTGAATGACAAATAAAACAAATTAAAATATCACATCACACAAAAAATTTTTAAGCGTACAACTACTGAGCTTGCCATTTGCTGCATAATTTATGCTTCTTGAAAATCTGAACTTGAAGGTGTAATCAAAGATATTGATATATACAAATCTGGACCTCCTACTGGCTATAAAACTACACGTCCACGTGGTAGCGAGGTAAGGTTCTTTATTTCTGTATCAAGCCATCTCTTTCAGTAGCAGGAAATTATGAAAACCACTAAAGAAAACAATTTAACTCCTTAAATCTGTCTGCAAAGAGGTAAAGACAAACATGTAAATCAGCTGTTTATGAAACATTCATGTTTGAATTTAAAAGGCATATCAGTATACAGTGAGCATCACTGATATTAAAGCCAGGAGCTTAATCATCTAAAGAAAACAAAACACATACAGTGCGTAGGCAGCCTGGCATAGTTCCTTCAGATTTTATATATGTGAGTTAGGGTGCAGAGGCTACACTTAATTTAAAAATAAGATTGACTAATCTATTTGAGTGCTTACTGCCTTGTAAGCAGAGAAAAGAGTAGCGTGCCAGAATGGAAATCATATGGGCCGGGAATTCCCCTTCTGTTGACCACAGAAGGTATAGGCATAATCCATCAAGAACAGAATGCACGCCATACTTTGTTCATTAGCATTTAAAGAGGCTGTTTGGCATCAGACAACAAATACAATTCTTGCAAGAACTTGGCAGCGGACTGTTTGTCAGTTAATGACAATCCACAGCTTTTTCAAGGAAATACTAAATGTTCCCAGGGCTATTTCTGAATTCTTTTCAGCATGAAGCTTAAAGTGAGGCTAACACATTTGTATAGTGGTGACCAGCTTCCAAGAGAAAACATCAATTCTAAGCCTGAAATCGAAACAGATTTGTTGGCAACACATCAACAAATTGTGATGGAATTACATGATATGTGACATTACATATCTTATCTTTACATTTATGCATTGCCTAAAATACATCAATCTGTTTAGCATCTCCATAGGCTACAGTCTGGAAAAAGATGGATCTAATTTAGGACTTGGATATCAATATAGACAGTGTGATAAGATACATAGAGAAAGAAAAAAAAAAGCAGTATAAAAACCCCCAAACCACCAAAGTTTTTGTAGCTTTAAGTTAATTATCAATGGGGTTTTTTGTTAATTGCTCTGTTAACAGCATAGAAAATTCCCTTTACTTCCTGTGTCAAAATCTTCACCTGTGCTTAAACTAAATAAAAATATGTATTTTTAAGATGGGATCTGTTTCCCGTTATAGATAGCTAAATTTAAGCTCATATAGATGAGTCTTCATTTATGAGACATATATATGGGAGTCAGTAGCCTAAACATAGGCATCTAATAGCATCTGAAATTCCATACAAGCCCGGCAGTTGTGACACAAAACCCAGGAGGAATTCATGCCTACTGGAATGGTCATGTGCGATACGTACCTTAGGACATCTTGAATAGCACTAGACATCTATTTAAAGGCAGTAGAATGCCAACCTTTGTGTCCGAACTCGTTTCAATCACTGACATACATTCTATATCAGATTTCAGAAAGCTATTGAGGTGCCAACATATAGGCATCAAGTTCAAGGAGAGCTGAATAGCTCTCTAGCCTCATTGGACCACATTGGCTAAATTTCCACTGACCGTTAGGAGAGCTTAAATCCAACCATGTCTCAAAGAGAAGCTCAGTCTGAAGTTAAATACCATCTTTAATCTTCTGTAAAGATGAAAAAAGATATGATAACATAATTATTCTTTTGTTCTTTAAACTATATAACTGTAGATATTTTCAAATACCCAATAACCATGACTTTATAGGGTTTTTTGAGGGCTTTTTTTTGGTGAGAGCTCTCAGAAAGACACTTTTTTGTGCCACATTTATGAACAAATTACTAAACCCTGATGTAGGTCTGGTGCATGGCTATGATGTTAAAAGATAGACAGACTGTTTTGTAAGTGCTGCAGACTGCATTCTGTCCTTCTATTGTAAAGGCAGAGACTATTGCTATCTCAGGAGAAAGATTTTGAATTTTAACATCCTGTCCCACAAAGTGTCAGTATATTGCTTCCTTTCCTTTTTTCTTTTTTTTTTTTTCTTTTAAACATCCAGCCAGATTTATATGACTTCCTCTTGCACATTTTCCTTGTTAACTGAAGACCATTGTGGCTGTTTTGGGCTGTGATGGAGTGAATTTTCTTCAAAGTAGCTGAAAACAGTATTGATGACACAGGGATGTTTTAGTTACAGCTGAGTGGTGTTTACACAGAGTCAAGGCCTTTTCTGCTTCTCACACCACCCCACCAGCAAGTAAGCTGTGGGGTGCACAAGAAGTTGGGAGGAGTCACAACCAGGACAGCTGAGCCCGACTGGCCAAAGGGATACTCAAAAGGATATTCCAAAGGGATACGACATACCACATGATGTCATGCTCAGCTTATAAAGAGAGGGGAAGGAAGGAGGAAGAGGAGGACATTCAGAGTGATGGCATCTGTCTTTCCAAGCAACCATTGTGCATGATGGAGCCCTGCTTTCCTAGATATGTCTGAACACCAGCCTGCTGATGGGAAGTAGGGAATGAATTCCTTTCTTTGCTTTTCTTTGCTTGCGCACAGAGCTTTTAATTAACCTATTAAACTGTCTTTATCTCATCCCGTGGTTTTCTCACTTTTACCCTTCCAATTCTCTCCCCACCAGGGAGAAGTGAGTGAGCAGTTGTGTGGGGCTTAGTTGCCAGCTGGGGTTGAACCACAACAACCATTTACTAGTAACAGTGAGCTTCAGGAAGCTTGAAAAACATTCTTTGCTGGGATGAGGTTACTAGTTAATGTGTTTCCTCCTGATCAGTCTAAAATTCTGAGACTGGAACAACGGGGAAAAGTTAAGTACTTTGGGGACCTAAAAAGTGGTGTTTTGTTTAAAGAACTACAGTTCCCATGGCAAGTGACCACTCTGTACCCTTCAAGTTAACTTCTGAATATTCTCAACTGAAGCACTGTATTAAGCAATAAAGTAAGCAAGAAGACTGAGAGAGGAGTTCTTATTAAGCTTGAATTGCAAGCTTCACTGTTAAAGTTGCATATAGATTTTAAACTGAAAGCGTACTGTTGTCAGTCTTGAAGATTACACTAATGGAAACTTTCTAGGGAGGCTATCAATAAATTATATTTACATGCACTTGAAGATACTTTTACATTCCAGGAGTCCTGGAAAAAAGTCCAAGGGTAAATGAAGTCCAGCTCCAGCATCAGTGAAATTTTGCATCATAAGCTTCATTTACCATGAAAATGAGTTTATAAGTACACATCTGGATCCTGTAACCCATAAACTTCATTGCTAAAGAGGGATGATAATATGTTACTGAATCTATTCTAGTTAATATTTTCTCCTTCCATATTTTCTGCAACATAAATATGGCTTACTTACAGTTTGAAAAGCATGTTGACAGTGAAAACAGAAAATCTGACTATCAGAGATACTAGTACAACCATGCTGGCTGATATGCTTTGTGCAGAGAACAGCAAAGTCAAAGTAGCATTTTTACATGTTGGAAGTTGCAATACAACTGATTAAGGATCATCTTGATATACATCAACATTTAGGTTGCTAGCATACCATAAATTAGTCTCCTATTTTTTGCTGATGGTGTTAATTGTGCTAGTCAGGTTTAGCTAACACATGCTACAATCACACTTTAACTTGCTATAGAGAAGTATCCTGTAGAGAGCCTCATTGTAACAGCTATAGGACAGGATGCTCCAACTGAGAAGTCAGAATCCCCATCAGCTCACAAAGTAAGACAATTGTGCTACTACTGCATGAAAAACTGTCTCAGAACAGCAGCAAAGCAGAAAGGAAGTCATACTGGAGAAAATACGAAGTATGAGTCACTCGGCCAGCACTAAGAGCTTAAATGGAGGTTAACTGGGATAGGCTTTGTCCCTGGCTTTGCTACAGACTTCCTGTGATCTTGTCAAACTAGTAGTTTTCCTGTTATCTTGCAGAAAGAGCAGGTCTTCCCTTCTTCACACAGGTATGGAGGATAAAGATTTTAAAGACTGTGAGGCACACAGAAGACACAGTACTGCAGACTGTGGATATTCACAAAACAGAAAGCAAGAACTAGGCATCGTATACAGTGCATAAGTCAGAACTGAACAAAAAGATTACAGATAAAGCACACAAATTTATCCAGACAGAAAAGATGGCATTCAGCTAGCTGAACATTCAATCCCTGACCTAGTCCTAGCCTTTCCTTACAGTAAATGGAGAGCTATAGTCACTTTTAGAGCAAAATTCATCTAACCGAACACAGTGTCTCCTTTGGAATGAGATGTTCTGCTCTATTGCTCTCCACTGACAATAAAGAGCCTACAATCATTAGCTCATATCTAGACATCTATACTTAGATGAATCCAGTTCTCAGACTGTAAGAAGAGATGGAGCACAGTCCACATACAAGAGTTGCCTTTCTGCAGCATTTTGTTACTGCAGTGGTTTTTTGTAAGTCAGCTTGGTGAGTAGTGTGAGACCTGACAAAGCTTCAGTCTTGAGCAGCATTTTAAACTCTGGGCTGTGCAGTGTGAATTTGAGGATTAAAAGATAAAGGGTTTGAGTGAAGTATAATATCCTCCATATGCTGGCTGCCAGAAAAAGCAACACCAATAAGTTACATTGTTGTGGAATTCATAAAGTTCCAGGTGTTTGTATACATAATTTTTGGCCCCTGCCATTCACAATAAAATCATTATTTCATGTTAATAAGAGTCTGATCCTACACACATCAAAGCTAAAAAGAGTAGAAGTATATTATGCAGAGTGATTGGCAATCATAGGCTGAGGTAGACTGATCATCCAATTAAATAATAGAATATTAAAAAGGTCAAAGTAATATAGAGCTAGTCTAATTAATAGACAATGAAATAAAATTCTAATTCTCACACTCTTGAATATAAGCCCAGTCCTGAAAACAAAGTACCTACTTTTTTTGTGAAAGCAGTTCCTTTGACTTCAGAGGACTTCATAAGGGCATGTAGATCCTTGCTTATGGATTACTTTGCAGGATCACTGCCTAAGACTTTAGTTCTTCTATCCTATTCAGGTAGTTTTACTAGACTATTTAATTTTTTTCATTCCTTATCTGCATCTTACAAGGAGGCTCATATAATCCTTTTTGTCTTCATGAGCAGTAGATAAAGATTCAACCCTTTAAAACTTCATTAATATGTTGTCCTAATGATATCAAAGGTATAGTATAATTCAAACGTCAGTTCTATGTCTGTCTTCTGTGGTTTATGTGGATTTCTATTAATATTTAATTTGGTTCATTACCTTATTTATTGTGTGTTGGTTAAAGGAATTCAAAGATGGAGGTGCTGTGTTAACATAAAAGTCTCCTCACACTGAAGCAGGAACCAAATATGATACATGCACAGTAATGTTGGGACTTTGTTTATAATAAACATTTTAAATGACTGATTTTTTCTCATAAATACTCGAAGTAGGATGATCTATGAGATTTCTAATTTATTCTTGTTTAAAATTTAACCATGCTTTTTTAAAGCATATCAATTTTGTTAATACCATGTAATTAAAACATGTCAGTGCACAGCAAGTTTTAGTCTAAATTAATGACTATGAGAATTATTTTAATTAAATAACCAATTATAGAAAAATCGCAAGCATGAGAGCTGACATTTAAATGAATTTCATTTAAATTGCTTCTTAACATTGTCCCATCTAGGACACTAATGCAAAATGAACTATTGTATCAACATAGATTATCACTATTTTTGTATGCACATAATGTATTCATATTCAATCACTGGAACACAGCTGAATATTTTGTATTGATCTGAAATGTCTACGAACAAAATATGACAGAATAAGCTGAAGTACAAACAAAAATCCCTTGTAGTTCTGTGACACAGTACAGCTGCATTTCCCTTGTTTGCACACACATATTTTCATATTTCAGTTCTCCAGTTATAAACTTAATCTTCCATTTGGTGCAGGATAAACTTCTAAAATTGCTAAGCATTCAAGTGACTTTTAAAATTCTGGCTTTCTTGTAAACACACTGGAAAAATCACAATGGACTATTCAGTTTTCATGTCAGATTTTTAAAAAACCCCTCCTGTTAGAAACATTTGCTGGAATACATTTTGCTCACTTTTAGATGGAAGGAATGTCTTACATAGTTAACTAAATTACTCTTCTGCACTGCACAAATCGTTACTGCATTTGTCTAACAATCACATTCAATTTAATCAGATGCATGGTGCAAATGTGCCAGGAAACTCCTGAAGCTATTTTCAAAAGTGAGTAAGAGTATAATACGTTGCAAAATTGTTCTTCTCTACTGTAGCTTTAAAGATGTCACAGAAAAGAGGGGAAAAAAAAAGACTCCTGCGTTTTTGTTCATTGATTAACCAGTAATGTTATGTATAAATAATGTATCTGACAGTATGGCAGCCCACTTGGGACATTGTGCCATTTACTACAAAATAGGATGCAACATGCAACTGAGCAGCAAGAACAAATTAAACATCTTTCCTTAGTAACTTTAGCATTTTTATTAGGTGATAAACATCACAGTACGGAGAAAAGCAGATGTAGATATTTCAACAATATTAACCTTAATCTAAAGCTATCTAGACATACAAAATAATATTTAAACATTCCTTAAAAAAGCTTAAACTGTGTTATCTTGGTCTCTTTACATTTTGTGGGAGTCCCATTAAATCAGTTGATATACTCATGGTGTAAAACCAGGACTTTGTTCCAGAATACTGTAACTAAATTCAGTGAAGTATTATATATAATCTCATCTTGTTAGCTTGTAACACAGAAATATCACTGCAACATGTACTGTGCAGAATTTGCAATGTTAATATAAGTGTGTCTTTTAAAACTATTGCCCTTGTGAAGTCCTGGTGTTCTAAGCCAAATTAAATTATTACAATAGAAATTTTCATTGCACAGAGTCTGAAAATTTCACAGGGGTTCTGTGCTTATTTTAAAAAATGTTTATTAAAGTATTTTATCACTAGAATAGTAAGTTATTTTAAAAGCTATTAAAATTATTATACCATTACAAAAGTTATCTAAATATCAGCTGAAAGAGTCTTGGGTCACTGATAGTATTTTAAATGAAATCAATGAGACCCTTAAGTATAGCCACAAGGAAACTAGAAATTATAAGGCAAAGAATGTTTATTCTGTAAAGTAAAAAAAAATAGTGTAAGAAGTATATTGCATCTGGCAAAGGATGATTTCATAATTATATCTCTGTCTCTATGTTCATATGTGGTCAGTTTTCATTAAATGAATTTTTTTTCCCCAGGTACTAGGATTCAGTGAATTTTATTTAAAATAATAAAAATAAGCTTTATTAAAATAAAAATGTTAACCAGTGGTTTTACATAATTATCACTAATAAAAACATAACAATAGTATTTGTTTTCTGATATTAATCCAGAGGAGTTAGGTAGCCAAACCTTAATGGAAATCAGTATGGGGTGCTAGCACAGCTCCCTTTGCCTGCTGTGGAATTTCCAATCACTGCATTAAATATTGTTAAATGGAACAAGGAAGTATTATTCAACATGATTCAATACCATACACCTTGAATTTGTAACTATGATCACTAAATCATATGATCACTAAATCAAAGTATCTTTCTGTGTATTGAGCTAAATACCCAATTTAGACTCTACTCGTTGTCCTTTATACATACTGCAAAAGCTGCAGCAGTTTATTTCACATCTACACAATAATTAATCTAATATCCCCTCATACTTAATAGTTACAATGGTTAATGTTTATACCTGAGGTAATTCCCATTGCACAGTGAAGAGGATTATCCACTTGATTAAAAATAAATCTTTTCACCCCTGCACTTAATTCTGTACCTCCCTGGGGAAGCTGACCATAATTTCTTTCTTGCTGTACCTCATGCTACAAGTGATGAGCCCATTTTGCATGGCCAATACTGAATGTAGCACTGAGCTTTAAACAGGACAGTAATTCAATCAGGTTTTTTTATCCCATCTCCATTTGGAAACAATTCCTGTTACTCAGCTGTTGCTGCTAAAACCCAACAGCCAGCATGCATTTCCCAGTGTTGTGGCCCATGAGATGCTGCAGTTGTTTTTTTTCCTCTCAGAAAATGGAATAAGCTCAGCTGGAATGGTAACAACTGGAGTAGTAACAAACAGAAAATGATTGCTGGAAAACTACCATCCAGTCTCAGGTATGGAGAAGTTTGGAACAGGAAAGGCCAAAAGGTAGGGACTGAAGGGCTGAAGGGCAAAGTTTATAACATTGATATAGGCCTCCAAATGAGATAAGCCTCCTAAATTGAGATTCACAATGGCTGTTGTGCTCAGCTAGCTAAGTTCCACGCTAACTGTCTCAGTGAATCCTGACCCAAAAGTCACATAGGTACCTAAGTGGTTCAGGAAGTAATCATTCATCTGCAAGCAAGCTCCTAATTGTGACTCACCAGCACTGTAAATTTCCAAAGGTTTTGTTGTACCTGGCGGTATACGCTTGATTTTCTATTTTGTTGGGTTATAAATGCTAAACCATGTCAAATGGACAGATGTTTAACATGACTCAAACGGAAGGCAGCTTTCTTCTCAACTGATAGATTTACTATGAGTCATATGTGTCTGCTTCAGAAACAATTCTATGTTTTGACTTCAACTCATACCTCTTTTTCTTACCAGACCCAACAGCTCTGGGGGAGTAAGCTGGATTCTAGTCAGCCTCATATGTCATCAGTGAAGCTATTCTATCTCCAAATTTCTCACTGGAATGCCAAACGTTGTCCTTATTTGCACCTTCACAATCCCACTGGAGACAAGTTGTCTACTCCATTGTAATAATTTGGCCTGAGAAAACTTTACTGTTGGCAGTGACTTTCAGATCCTGGTACAAGGTTTTCACTGCTGGCGGTTAAGAAGAAAAATATTTTTATGCCTAGTCTGAGTAAAACAGATTCACCAAGACAGAGCAAATACAGAACTTTACCATGTGATTTTTCAATGCTTCATTTCAGAACTACAGCTTCCTCCACATCAACAAAAGCAGCTCTATAAATCAGCTCATGATAATCATTTGCCACATGGTGATTTGTAAGTCTTTATGATTTTTAATGGTTTTAAATAAACTTTCTAAAGAGTCTGAAGAAAACTGTATAAGATGTGCTGCTGTATTTGCATCCAGGAAATTATCTTTGCCCACTGAAAGAACAAATCTAAGTGTAATAATAGATGAGAAAACTCCAGTAGACAATTACGGTAACAAATTAGAGCAGTTACCAAATCAGTTATGGTAACTGAGATTACCTCCTCTGTTTTATGGCCCAGCTCTGCCAGAAGTCCATAGTTACTGCAGTGATGGATGCTGTGTAAAACTTCAAGAGAGAGGACATCAACAGCACTAACTTCTACATGGGATTCTTCTACCTACAGTTTAGACCACATTGAACAGAATTTTGTGTACCTATGCACTTTTGCATAAGTCCAGGGGGCGGACAGACACGCCTGGTTTATATGCTATGCAGTCTGATACCTATGTGTTCACTTGTAAGACACATCTCAACTGTTGTAACTGTCTGGTATCCACAATACTAAAACCACAGATTTTCAGTCAACCATTCAACGAGTAATTTCAGAATTTCTGGGTGAGCTGTACAATAGATTTTGGTAACCCAAAACAGAGAACTAAAGTAATAATGGAAATATAAAAGATGCTTTTGAAGATCTCTCAGGGCACTTTTTTAAAAGCACACTTTTTAAAAACTGATTTTGTCTACATTCAGTTTTCTGTTACTGGACCTTTTTTCCTGTCTCTCTTTTCTTTCCTTTCCTGCTGTATTAAGAATCCCCTTTACTTGGAAAAGTCTTCTCTCCAAGCAAGGTACATGCTCTCTATAGTCACATTGAGTACTACTCTTCTAGGGAAATAAACCAGATCGAATTCTTCAAGATTACCTCTATTTAACTGCTCTCTTTTGTAGCTCCCTTCAGATCTTCTCTCAGACTGCTAGTGCAACTGTAAAGTGTGATGGCAAACTGGACATAGTATCCCTCTACAACATTTTTTCCTAATGAAGATAAAAGGTTGGCACTTCCTTCTCAACATCCTCCTGCAGAAATATTTGGGGATTACATGCTCATTACATCCTCTACCCCTCAGCTGGAAGTTACTGCCTCCTGTTCCTGAAACATAGCTGATCATCGCACATATGATCCTATTTTCTTCCAATATGGAGTAAAATAACTTCATCTGGGATGCCAATTACTGTCTTCTGGCCCAAGAACAATACTACATGAGCTGTTTCAACAAGGTCGTGAAAATCTATCTGGATTAGGTCTCAGATAAACCATCACACTAGAAGGCAGCAATTAATAGGATCATAGAATATCCCAAATTGAAAGGGAACCGTTAAGAATCATTAAGTCCAACTCTTTACTCCTCATAGGACTACCTAAAACTAAATCATACAACTGAAAGCATTGTCCAGACTCTACTTGAACTCTGATAGGCTTGATGCCATGCCTTTTCCAGTGACTGCCTGTCACTCAGCGATGAACCTTTTCCTAATATCCAGTTTGAACATCCTCTGACACCGCTTCATTCCATTTCCTTGTATCCTATCACTGGCCACCAGAGAGGGGATATCAGCACCTCCCACTCTGCTGCCCCTCTTTAGGAAGCTGTAGATTGTGATGAGGTCACCCCTCAACATTCTCTCCTCCAAGCTGAACAAACCAAGTGACCTCAGCTGCTCCTCATAAGTCTTGCCTTCGAGGCCTTTCACCTTCTTGGTTGCCCTCCTCTGGACACACTTTAATGGTTTTATGTCCTTCTTATATTGAGGCACCCAAACTGCACACAATACCAGATGTGGGGCCACACCAGTGCAGTGTAGAGTGTGACCATCACCTCCCTCGACTGGCTAGCTATGCTAGCTTGATCCTCTCCAGGACACAATTGGCCTTCTTGGCTGCCAGGGCATATTATTTACTCATATTCAACTTGCCATCAACCCAAACCTGCAGATCTTTTCCTGTGGAGGTGCTCTCTAGCCACTCAGCCCTCCATTTGTACATATAACAAGGACATAAAACCATCCCAGGTACAAAATCTGGCACTTGCTCTTGTTAAATTTTGTACAGAAATTAGTTTGTTTTAGTCTTCAATCCCTATATCTTTCTCTAGTCACAGGACACTGTGTTTTCATTTAAGTGTGACCTTTCTGCTCTATTTCTAGATGGCATAAGTTTGCATTTGACTCTATTAAGCAGAGTTTGCTGTGTAGAAAATCATTAATATCCTAAATAATTTTAGGACAGTGCTTATATCATTGTTGTCACTGGTATAGTCTATAGGAAAAGCCTATGGCAGAAGTTTGGGGCTGTCTAACTGTAGACAACATACACCTTTTATTGCTCCCATCTCAGTTAATAGCAAATTATCTATTTATTTGTTACTATTTTACTACTTCTTCTTACTTTTGTTGCAAGGAATAAGAATCCTACCAAGGAGAGTTTAAACAATCAGAAAGCCAGACTCTGATCCACTTACTCACATTAAACAGGAGTATTTGCCTAGCAGCTTGAACATATATTTTGGTCTTAAATTAAGACCTTGATAGAAAATAAAGATATTTCAGAAATACTACATTCCTATAGCATACAATTCATTTTACATAACCTGAAATCTAACACATAGTTTAAAAGAAAGCAATAGTAACTTCTAGGTGGAAATTCCAATTTTAGATTGGCTCAGTTGCCCTCTGGATTATGCCTATCTTTCCTCATTTAGACTACCAGTAGCCTGAAGTATTCAGAGTCCTACTGGATGAAATCAGACTTACATGCTTATACTTCTAAAGTTTTCCCAGGTTGTTGCTAAAAACCATTTGTGTGCATTATTTTAAATGTCATAGTTCAACAACAAAAAAGATAATTTAAAAGAAATTTTATTTTAAATCCTGTAACAATCCTGTCTTGTTAAAGTAATGAAGTCCCTGACAACAGTAAATGAAGAGCATACAATTTCCACAAGAAGCTGTTAGCTTCCCCTAGCAATGATTTTTGACATTCATGGTACTTGCTATGGATGCAGAAAAATAAAGCAGGGTTGCAGCTCTTCCTGTTGGTAATAAACTATTCCATAAATAAACATTTACTCTACTTCCTTCTTAGGAAAATTACCTTTACTGCTTGGATAGATTTTCCAATATATAGGTCAATCTGTCCTAACCTTTTCTCAAGGAAAATGAGAAATGTTCCCTATGAATAAGATAAGACATACTGTATCTAATGGCACTGTTTGCAAACACCAAATAGCAGCAGACTCAAGAACTGCAGTATAAAGCTATCAATTAATTTTGTTGTAACTGTATGCACCTGTGAACAACTGCTTAATTAAAGAGGCAAACAGAAATCTCTCACAATAATGCTTCAAATTACTTGCATTTATGTGACTCAATTAGTTGGAGTGGATAAATACAATTGGAAAGCTGCCATGTGGACTTCTGGAAATAAAGAAAAGATAGAACTGAAGAGATACAAAACCAAATGGGAGGACTCAGGCAGATAAATACAGATAATTCTCAGAGGTTCATAGGTCTATACAAACAGAGGAGATAAAAGAAAAAATTCTGTGTAAATACATACAAATAACTCATTTACTGTCACGGAGCTCTGCTTTCACAGACAGGAACATTAAGGGGATTGTTTGTTTAGGGCAGCATACTCACAGAGCTCAGATTTGCTTTAATTTTGCCATCAGATATATTTATCCAATTCCTTTTGACTTTAGGGAGTGGGAGAGGTGTTTACTGCTATTGTAGATATGGACAAATGTCTTGCCTACCCTCTAATGTTCCTCCAGAAAGGCACAGGTGTCTTCTATAGGCTCTGATCTATCTGCCTGCCTAAATGCTCAGATAACCTGGGGGTGTTTGGACGAGGAGTGCATTTTTGAAACAAAGCTCCTCCTGGTCCCCTTTCTTACACTATGGTTCCCATCACAAAGCAATTCCAGAGCACATGAATGGGGCTTTTTGGCCATGAAAATTTCATTAAACGAAAGATGTTCTCCATGTGAGCATTTCAAGTGAACATCCATCCTCTGGTACCAGACTAGAGATAGCCCAAAGTGAGAAAATGTGAGATGCATGTGGTGTGGACACCAGGCACATTAGGCATTTGTATTTCTTCTTCCATTTTCATGTGCCTGTTTCAGAATAGCATTTCACCTCATATATGTGCTAGTCCATTGCTGGAAATGCATTTTTCTCATCTCCACATGCAGTTCAGTGTTGTGCTGTAGCATTTCAGGAAAGCTTACTGCTGACAGCTGTTGTCTGCAATAGGGCATTATATTAACACTGAATGATCAGCACTTGGGGCCAGTTAAACAAATCAGACTTTCCCTTCTTCTGAGAGGGTTCATCTAGAAATGGCAAAGGGGATAAAAGACAGGAGAGATTACACTTAGAAGTACTTTCAAGTGCAAGGTCCAAAATCTATTTTAGATATTACTTGTTAACTCTGTTCTGTAAACACAACCACCAACCACTTTTTTTTTTTTTTTTAATTACTTAAAAAATAGCTATCTTTTCCGAGATCACAGTCCCAGACATTTTGTTACTTAAGGAGTCACCAAATACACCTGACTTGGTATTTGGGTCAATGGTTTGTACATGTGCATTGTAACTGAGCAGTGGGATGTTCTTCCAGGTGGAGCAGGGAACAAATGGCCAGGGCAGAGGAGGGAGCAATACCTGCTGAAAGCAAAAAGGCAAAGTGATTATTTTCTGTTGAAAAAAAAAAAAGCCAGATATCACTTCAGACATATTCAGCAAAGGCATCATTTGGGTTTTTATTTCTTTCTCTCTCTCTGGAATACTTACTAACATATTCATTTATAGCAGATAGGTTTTCAGTATTCAAATACATACAAAAGTTTCTGTCTTAATATTTTTGAGGTTAATGCTGAAGTGAATTTTAAGATACAATTCTTCATGGGTTTTAAAAGAATATCTGTCTATTTGAGGCAAAAGCGCTACCAATATTTTTCAGCTGTTTCATTACACTAGTACATTAAAAATAATATATATTTGGTTTTCTTCACTTTCCTTCTTTATTTTTTATTTCCCTCACCTTTTCTATTTCTCATTTTTAGTTACTGTAACCAGAAGATCTCAAGTTTCCTCATAATAATTGCTTTGTTCTTTAATTCTATATTTTCCATTTAGAGCAAGGTCATAAGATATGCATAGCTGACCGTACTGTTATTTCCCTTCCCCAAAAAGTAAATCATGCAGGTAAAGACACAGGATGCAAATAGATTTGTTAGCCAACCCAATCTGGCTATAAATATCTACCTGTGACCTAGAGGACAAAACTCCTCACACTTCTAATTGAAGTCAACTACCCAGCTGACAGGCAAATATGCTTTTGAGGGCTCTTTTGCTGCTGTGATGATAGCATCTTGAGGTTGTTCCCAGATGGAGGGGAGGGAGGTAGAAGTGAGAGTCAGAGAGTGTGACAGTCGCTCATCTATCTTAGAAACACTGAGGACCTTGGAAATATGAATTAAATTAGGCTGTGCTTTCATGAACACTTTAACTTCAGTATGAAATGCTGCTAAAGTAGATGATCCCTCCATCCTCCCCACCCCAGCTGTCTGTTCCCACCTTTTCCCTTGTGCCAGCACATGAGATCACACAGCTACCCTGTAAGCTAGGTCTGGGAACTGATCCAACACCCAGCGTCCCAAATATTAAAACTTTTTAGTTGGATCAGTTCCTTCTGCGTAAATGCTAAGGGGGGGGGGGGGTGGGTGAGTAGAATATACAGGCAAAGGAAAGGTTGAGAGAATTACCACTTTCAGTAGTAGTCTGGGCTTAGATCATCTCAAAGGTGTTGGTAAACCACAATCTTAGTCACCCACAGGGCTTCAAATGCGGTCCTGACTCAACAGGACTGAAAGCCACCACTGCACTTTATGGGCAGTGAAGATGTAGTCCTAAGATAATACGGAGGAAAGTTGCCACTTCCATCACTTGCTGCAGTTCCTGTAAGACTAATCAAACTGATGTAAACTGCATTGCAATATCAAAGATGTATTGTGATAGCACTGAGCATTTTGAAACGGGAGAACAACAAGCATAGTTGTGGGGGGCAGCACGGACGCTTGTGCCCGGACCGCGACATCAGTTTAAATGATTAAGGCCAGAAAAATCCCATGGCTTTCCCTCTTCTTTTTTGTCGTTTGTTTTTGTTTTGTTCTTTTGGGGGCAAAGAACACAGGTTTCATAGTTATTAAATGAACTGAAAATTGCTTCTGTCCAAGCTTATCTTGATCATTATTGATCTAATCAAACTATGCTTATTTAATAAGAAAATCTAAAGATGAGGGAGATATTTCTAATCAAAACAATGTCAAAAAAAATGATGAAGTACAGTTTCCTAGCTACTTATGAATGGTAGATAACTGTTTTTTCCTTCTTTGTAGTAGGTATGTGTGTACTAAACATCAGTAATGAACCAATAGGAGCTCCCACGTCAAAAATCTTGGCACCTTTTAAAGTTCCTCTTTGCCCTCCAGCACAGCATGCATTACCTTCAGTTAGCTCCTCCTGGTTAATGGTAGTGAAGAAAGAATATGCACTCTATTTGTACAACTGGTACCAAAAGTGACAAGAGGCAGGACAAGGTTGCGCAGTCTTGACACAGTAATGTATGAGAGTCCCGTAACATGCCATTGGGCATACAAGAGCAGAGTTCGTTACGAACATTGAACTTGTAGGACTGCAACCCTGTGTGACATCTCCTGTGCACCCAGAGTGAACTCTGAGGACCAAAATAACACTGTAGGACTTCCTTTCTTCCAATATGTCCAGTGACTGAGCAGCAGTGAGTGTACTGATGAGTGTGATGAGTGTCTTCCTTCCTTCCTTTCTTCCTTCCTCCCTTCCTTCCCTCCTTCCCTCCTTCCTTGCTTCTTTTCCCTCAATCTAGAGCTCATATATGAAACCTCCAAGGACTTATTAGAAAGGAAGGAAACCCTTTTTGACCAAATACAGATACCTATAATGTAGATGTGAGCTACCCAGGAGCTAGTCATCCATGCTCCCTATACAGATGCTTTTAGGATGTAATTTATTTCATCTTAAAACAGAAGTCTACAATAGGTCACGTGAATACTAGACTAGAAAAGTAGACTTCTTGCATTGACTGTAAAAGATTAGTAGCTAGGAAGGTGACTACAGTGAAGAAATCTAAAGCTGTATACCAGGAATCCTGTCAGTGACTACAGAATCTGTTCTTAACTATTACCCTCATCATGGCAACCTCTTAATGCATCAAAAGATAATAAACAAATCTTTAATGATCATGTTTGAACTTCAAGTTTGTAGGGGATTTTACCCATGGCATCCAAATCTGCCACAAATTAATTAGATTTTTTGCAAAATCTTTTTGTATTCTCCCACTATTTTTTAGCTTGACTAAGTGTTCTCACTCTTTGGCCTAAAGACTATGCCAAATGACATGGTCATACTAGAGATGTATGTAAAAGTAATAAATGAATGTAAAATGAATAACAAACTTTCCACTTCTTCAAGAAAAACCTTTGTTAATTTTCCCTTCTAGTGCTAAATAAAATTGAAGTTTGAATAGATTTGGAAGAAAATAAAATTTACTTAAAGCAATTCAAAAGCCATGTCAATTTCTTTTCAAGAATATATTGATTCCTTCTTGCAAAATAGTACTTCAGCCTAAGTTTTGAAATTGAAAATCAGTTTTGAATGGCAAAATATTGTTTGTTCAATGTTCTGTTTTCAGAATGCTTCTGTGCTACAAAGGCATTTCACCATTATTCTCCCTGATTTCTTTATCTGAATAAAAAAGGAGAAGAAAAAACTTTGATGCATTGTCATGCTGTGATGGGATATGGTTTTTGAAGTCTTTGCATTGCTTTATTGGTCTTTATTATTTAAATGCCTAGTTTAAATTTATATGATGAATTGAAGTCTGGGGCGGGGGGTGTACCCATATTAACTGTAATCCAGCCAGCACTTTGGAGTTTGCTGCTACCCATATTACTTTTGATTTGTGTGGCAAATCTCCAGGTTTGAAGTTTCATTGCAAGTGCCTGAAATCGGAGTAGGATGAGCGTTGTTATTTTCATTGTTTGGAAAACAAAAATGTACCTCTGATAATTTTTGTCTTTGATTACTGCTTCTTCAAAGGATTTAAAACAGAATGAAAGCCTTTGAAAATTTTAGAGATGAAGAGACATGAGAGTTATTCTGTATGCACCAGATAAACAGATGTCTTAGCTTTCAAACTAAACCCAGAAAATATAATCACAAGCTTCATCAGAAACAGATAACAATCTAGGTGCAGAGTACTTTACATTTTACTAATGTGCAATGGGAGAAATAATAATACTACTTCCTTCACTTGTCTAAATATTTGTTTCAGACTAACAGCTCAAAAAACATGTTGGTAATAGCAAACAAAATATGATAAATTCCTTTGAGAGGGAAATATTCTCAACATAATGTCATTATAAGCACAAGTAAACACACTTTGAAACGTATTTGCAAATAAGTAAGGCACTCATAACACTGAAGGTATTAAATTGTGAATTCCCAAATTAATAGGTATCAGATGTCATGAGCGCTTTTCATCCTGTATTAGAGTCACACTGAAAAGTCCCAATAAACTTAAGTTGAAGTTGTAATCATCCAAAGGATGACTACATGACAGGGCTCATTCTTAATATGTGGAAAAATGCCTGCTTGGAAATATGTAAAACTGTTTAGAAATAGCTCATGTTGTGCATTACTAAGCTAGTCTCTGCAAATAGCTTTGAAGAAATCCTAAAATGTGGACAGATTTAAATCACCCACAGAAGAGTCACCTATGAATGAAAAATAGGGTTTCTTTTGCTTCTCTTGGTTCCCAGTACTCAGGATGTTAAACTAATGTGTGCACCAGAGCTGTAGATAAAGGGCAGGGTAGGGAAAAACTATAGGAAACTTGGCTAAACTGAGCAGAGAATAGCCCAAAGGAATTCGGATTCAGTTTATGGCTTCCTTAGGCTTCATTAAAAGGAACAGTTATTTCTGCAGTTCCAAAACAGGTTCAAATTAGTTACCTCTGTTGATGAAATTACATGCTCCCACATCAGAAAGTTGGGTTGCTCTGTACAATGAAGGCAAGATAAAGTACGGACAACACAGTGCTGTAGTTCACCGGAAGAAAATTGAGTTCAAAACAAAGAGTAGAGAAATACTAGTCACCCTCATTTCAACTGCAGAAAATCATCATTAAAATACTGTTCATGGAAGACGGAAAAAATAGTACCAAGAAGAAGAAGATTCTTTAGAAACACAGGAAAGGAGAGAGAAGATCACATTCCATTTCAAAGACAAAAGAAGTGGAAAGTCATCATTACAATTAGGAGAAAAATAAATATCAAGCCTTAAGTAAAAGGAAGAATAAGTATGGATATTTAGAGACAAACAAGGTGTAATGAAATATTTGAATGGTATGTACATCAGTTGTCTCTCTAGGGCTTGAGATGTTGCTGTTAAGGTGTAAAAGTAGGCTGAACATTATTTTAGTAGTAATGCTGAGATGTAAAATTGAAAGTAATTTGTATTTTGAAAGACATTATATAGAAAGATCTATCAGAGAGCCGCCAATGCATGAATATTTCAAGACTCTATAACCAGAAGTAGCACTATAAACTACAATTTCTAGGCTTTCGTTGGTAGCTAATTATGATTCTTTTTCTTACACTGCTGTACAGATGGCAAGCTGAACTGGGAACACAGATTGCAAAAGACGGAGAAATCATGAAACTGGGGAGAATTAAAACCATTTTAGACCAAATATGTTTGATTTGGATTAAATTTTTACTTAAAGACAAGGCAACGTATCCAAACTCCTGATCTTCTGACAATTGCCTCATTGGCAGTTGCACTTCCATTTAAACCTCAAAGGAAAACTTTGTCTTCATGGTGGCACCCATGACTATGTCTACACTAGTATGTCTAGGGACTGATTCCTGACAAACCAGACCAAGTGGCACAGACTGATTCTCCACTACATTTTTTTTGGCCAGCTTCTCTGATGCTCCCCTATGGGTTGGTTGTATTATTTTTTCCTGTAAAAAGTCCCTGTGACTCTTATACTACATTTCTTTTTTGTGTGTGTGTTTTCAGTTCAAACGGTCTGAATTGATGTGAGGGCTTGTGTTGCCATGTACGAGATTTTCCCCCTGTACATGGCACTGGTGAGGTTGCACCTCCAATAGTGTGTTCAGTTTTGGGCCCCTCACTACAAGAAGGACATTGAGGTGCTCAAATGAGTCCAAAGAAGGGCAACAAAGCCAGTGAATGGTCTAGAGCACAAGTCTTACTAAGAGTGGCTGAGGGAACTGGGGTTGTTTAGCCTGGAGAAAAGGCTCAGGGGAGAATTTACTGCTATCTACAACTACCTGGCAGGAGGTTGTAGTGCGGTAGCTGTCAGTCTCTTCTCCCACATAACCAGTGATAGGACAAGAGGAAAGGGTCTCAAGTTGTGCCAGGGAAGGTTTAGTTTGGGTATTAGGAAAAAGTTCTTCACAGAAAGGGTTGTCAAGCACTGGAACAGACTTCCCAGGGAAGTAGTGGAGTCACCACCCCTGGAGGTGTTTAAAGGACATATAGATGTGGTGCTGAGGGACATGGTTTAGTGGTGACCTGGCAGTGTTGGGTTAATGGTCGGACTCGATAATCTTAAAGGTCTTCTCCAATCAAAAAGATTCTATGATTCTATGAATAATGACTTCTAACATAAAGCTGAGGGGAATTGTTGTGTGTCTGAGGACAGTGAGGGTGTTTAAGAATGAAAAGCCTCTTGGACCAAGTAAGAGGGCTGTTGAGGAAGAAAGGATAACATGTTGCATGATTTGGACACTGAGGAAAAATCCACTGAGTGAATTATTCTTAGGTGTGTGCCCAGCCTTTGTCTCTGATAGAGCTAGTTGCAGTGCAAAATAGTAAGGTAAGTAATGGTGTGAATGATTGAGTGTCCAGCTCATTGCTTACTTCATTTCTCAGTAAATATATACTTTTAGACCTGACTGTGACCTTGATTTACATTAATGTAAATAAAGCAAAATTCTAGTTGCATTCATATCAAAGGAGGAAAACAGCTGCATTGAGGCAGAGTCAGAGCGCTCATGCATACTATATTTTCTCAACTGTCTTGCCTCACTGTATTTAATAACTATTTCATTCTTAAAATACATAAATCAGTTATTTAATCATTTCTATGATACTTGCATATATGAAACTGAACAGTAAAATTTGGCTTATGCTACTCTTCATGCTAAGTCTTCTGCTTATGCTCCTTTTTTGTTGCTTTCAGTGTGCTATAATTTCTTTCTGCCTTTCTGTAGATTCCACTGTCTGGTTCCCTTTGACACCAGCTTGGTCTAATGTCAGTTGAATATACAACTGAAATCTTAAGGGAGATCTTTTCCAGTTCTGGTAGTTCTCAAATAGCTAAACTTCATTTCAAGACTGGTGTGTTTTGTTTGTTTTGTTTTGTTTGCAAGCAAATCTCTTGGCTGTAGACGGAGAGAGGAATGGTAGCAAATAACTATGCATATAAATTCCTATTTATCGAAAATGAAACTATTATAGCAACATAAAAATCAGTGTTTGTCCAATTATTTTCTACAGGCAGTACAGTACATTGCAACATAGTTTCTCATTAGATTAAATCAAGACTGTTCTTAAATACCATTTTACCAGCTGTTACTGAATAAAGGGTGAAACAGTTTGTAGTATCAGATATGTAGCATTCTGGCACGCATCTTTGCCAACTTTACAACAGCTGTGTATAATGTTTAAAAGAAACAAACGTCCTCAATGGTTATTCTTCAGTTTTATGGAAATTCACCTTTTTTTTTTTTTCCCCTTGAAGTAGCATCCCATATTTGTGCTAGTATAAAGTGAATCCGCTGGCAGTAAAAATGCATCACAATTCATAAACTAATTGTTAGATTTTCTTTCTTTCAGCAATTAACAAAATGAGGTGACAATATTCTTAAAAGGAACTACACTTCTCAAGAAATTACTTAGGAGGACAGCTTCCTTTTGTATTATTTATTTTTGTTCTTTTTTTCTTTTCTTTTCTTTTTTTTTTCTGGAAATGGAGATACAATATAGAGATTGCTAGTGCATACTGAGTGTTAGGTATGTCAGAGACATATCCAGATGTCTGTGAAGTTTCAGCCCTCTTGAGTTTCTGGATGCTGTGACTCCAAAACCTAATCTCAGCCTATTCAGTGTAATTTATACTTGATCCTTGATTTCATAGGGGTCCTTCTCTGAGCTACAAAGAGTGGAAACAGCCCAAGATGCTGCAAAACAACAATGTGGCTGTTGTCTGCTTCAGCTGAGCAAGCACAGGGGAATCCCAATAGCATGAGAAAATCTCAGCCATGGGACAAGTTGCAGATTGTCTTCTCCATGCTAATCCCAGATCTAAACAGTGATTCCTTCTCTTGCTTTTTCTAATCACTTTGCCTTTCTGTTTTGCTTTCCCATTTGGAAAGCAAGGGTAATAGTAATAATATTTAGCTTCTTCAGGAGATTGGTTTTTTACACTAATGAATGTAAAGCAATAGAAATCTATTATTAGACAGTGTGGGGGTGAGGAGGGTAGACCTGGAAGAGCTAAGGGTGGGGGGAAGAGAATCAAAGAAAACAGGGCATGAAGAAGGTGTAAAAAAACATAGCACAGAGCAACAGGGGAGGTGCTTTTGCCAAAGGGAGAATGTCAGGCAAAAACATTCTTCTTGTTAAAGGAATAAGCATAACTGAAGAAAAAAAGAGGAAACCACACACGAAAAAAAAAAAAAAAAAGAAGTTTAAGAAAAGGTTACCAAATAGAAAGGAATGGGTTTGACACAATCCAATGAATGAAGGAGAACAGTAGTTTATAGATTCTTCCACATTTGATGGCAACTGGAATCAGAGATTGCCTGGCAATCAGCTTGATAGCAGTTCATGGGACAGAGACCACTACCTGCTGAGGTTGTGGGTGGAACCTTGTCCCTGCTTAAATAAAAGGTAAAATTCTAATTACTTCATATGGGCCTATGATTTTGCCCCCTGAAACTGGGACTCCTCGTAGGAAAACTGGCTGCTCAAGTAAAAGAATTAATTTAGGCACTCAATAAGGAAAGGTAAATATTTGA
The DNA here is from genome assembly GCA_033124195.1 of Coracias cyanogaster. Taxonomy (NCBI): domain Eukaryota; kingdom Metazoa; phylum Chordata; class Aves; order Coraciiformes; family Coraciidae; genus Coracias; species Coracias cyanogaster. The sequence continues at coordinate 70,508 of JAVSBS010012887.1, read as the reverse complement.
ATGTGTTTGAAAAAATACCCAACTTGGCAACAACAGAAGCGGCATAATAAATAAAAATGGAGCACAAACCTCAAAATCAGTCTTGATAGGAAAGTATTCTTATTTTAAAATTAAAATAATTTACATAAAACCATATATTTAGGCAGAATTCTATAAAAATAAATAAGACAAGTTCCCTGCCCTGGAGACATTTCATTCTTAATAAGACATGACAAACAAATGCAAGGCAAATCAAAACAGGTAGAAGGAAAGAAAACAGAAAGAGCAAGATATTTTAAAATGAAAAAAATATAGATGGCAGAAAAAACAGAATAACAAGTTGAAGGTGTAATTTAGGAACCATGTTAGGTTGCAAGCAAGACCATTCGTTTGCACAGAATTGCTCAGAAAATGCCAGCACTTCATACAAATTTCAAGTGCACTTGTGTCACTTGAACAACATCATTGTTAAGAAATTTAATTTTTTACCAACCTGTCTAAGTTTATAAAATATCTCAAGAGGACTTCTTTTATTTCTCTCCGAGGAAAGTCAGTTTTCTTTAAAAGTTCTTTGAAAGCTTACAAGAAGAGCTGGATCTCATCCAAATAAAATATCAAATACTCCATTCTGAGCAGTGGTTTTCTGTGTAGGTACCAAATATTTAGATTTTATTTTAATTTTTTTTTGTCTATTCAGCATTGAATTCTTTCAAAGAGGCCAGTGGATGAATTTAAAAAAAAAAAAACAAAAAACAACCAAACAGAAACATACTCGTTTATCCTTTGCTAGAACAACGTCAAGACAAGTCTTCTGTCAGCTGCCCGCCAAGTTCACTGGTTACTGTAAGTGATGTTAATAAATGTTAGCTAAGGACCAACACTTTTTAAAATTCCCAAGTAGTTATTTTCTACATTGTAATCTCTAAAGATTTTTAAATGTGCATTTTACAGAACTGTTCTGGGGAGATTTGGAAAGATAAAGCTCAGACAGAGGCATTCCTTGGCTGAACTGTTTCTACAGGACCTTCAGGCAAGCTGTACTATGGTGGGACACCTCAGGAGAGTTTTTACCAGAATTATTCCTAAATCCTTTCCTGCTTATAATTATCTGTTACAGCATGGTATTTTAATTTGCGAAATGGCCACTACATAGTCACAGGCATCTGACTAACCACAGAAAGGTTACTTGGATATCTCTCTTCCTGACATGGAAGACAATTAGGCATCAGAGGGAGGGTACTGAAAGAGCAAACTAAACAGCTTAAACATATAGGCTAGAAAATGAAAGTAGAAGGCTGCCAGGTTTTTGGATCCTAGAAGAATTTCTCCAAACTTTAAGTTTTACAATGTGGATTTAAACCAGGAGAGAGGCTAGGCTGAAAATTCTGGAGGAAGATAGATTTTAATTTAATGAATGGCTGAACCAGTGAAGGTATAAAATCATTACATACTGGTGAGGCCTTTTTAATAAAATATCTTCAATTAACTTAACCTGCACACTAACTGGTTAGTGATGGATAATATGTTTTTGTAAAAGTGAACATGCTTCCAATACTATACCAAATTAAAGTTTTATTCATATAATCTAAAAAGAAGTACTCTTTGAAAGATTAACTCCAATATCTTCAAGCATTGGCTTCATATTTAGCTTACATATAGCACTCTTAAAAAGTCAGTGCACATTGGTGACCCACAGGACAGGGAACAGGTTGTTCCCTGTCCCTCCCACTCTAAGCAAGGACAAGGTTCATGATCACCTGAGAAACCTGAACATAAACAAGTCTATGGCACCTGGTGAAATGCATCCCAGAGTACTGAGGGAATTGGCTGAAGTAGTTGCTGAGCCACTCTCCATAATATTTGAAAAGTCCTGGCAGCCAGGTGAAGTCCCTAGTGACTGGAAAAAGGTAAACATCGTGCCCATCTTTAAAAAGGGTAAAAAAGAAGACCCTGGGAACTACCGACCTGTCAGCCTCACCTTTGTGCCTGGGAAGATCATGGAACAGATCCTCTTGGAAGATATGCTAAGGCACATGGAAGACAGAGAGGTAATCCAAGGTAGTCGACA
>JAVSBS010012887.1:56883-68361 GCA_033124195.1 Coracias cyanogaster | reverse complement strand
GGACTAGATGACCTCTAGAGGTCCCTTCCAGCCTGAAACATTCTATGATTCTCTGATTAAAACAATTTCACCACATGGTCATGTTTCATGTAATTTTTTTTTTTTTAATATCATTCTTGATGCCTCAAGATGCTTTTCTTGTACTAAATCATCTGAAACTTTAAACCTCACCTTGTCCAAGACTCGATTCTTGGTGATTATATTGGTGTTTCAGTGGATGGCACTCTAGAACTGAATTGTATTGGGAAATTGTTTTACAAATTCAGTTTAAATGTGACCGTTACAGTGACATAAATTATGCCTTTGTAGTAGATGAGGTATAATAAAGAGTAATAGCAACAGCAAAGAGATTTTGAATATGTAAGGAACATACAATGTGACAAAACATTTTTCAAAAAAAAAAAAAGGTCAAACAAACTCCATTTCAGAGCATTATTATGAGGACAATATCCATTCGAAGCATGTTTTGAAGTCATCTGGGAATAGGGTCTCCAATTCCTTCCGCTCTCCCACTGAGTCTAATGACATATATCCCAAAATAAAAAGGCCTCTGTTTCAGAAAATATATTTTATCTTCACATTTACCTTCTCAAAAGTCTTAAAACTGCTACACGCATATGGTCAGAAGTAATGTTCCACTTATCCCCTAATCAGTATATACTTACCTGTACTATTTCAAATCCAGCCTCCTTTATCTTCTCATGTCAATCCCTGTCAGTCTGATCCCTATGCTTCCAATACCCTTCTTATTTCTTTTTGTATTAAAAGTGTCAATATCAAGACAGTAGCGTCATGAAAATAAAGAATTGAAGAGTTAGGATTGCAGTGCTATAATTAAACAAACATTATTTTACTGCATCTCCTGCAGGTAAGGTGGCCCTGAGCAGAAAGTTCATGATCTGTGTCCTAAGTACAATTTGCCATTACGTTCTTAACAGAGAACAGTACTTGCCTGATTGATTTGTTCAAGGAAGGTAATTAACACTGTAGGCTTGAAATCTACCTATTTAATGTTTTAAACAGTAGGGTAAAAGCATAACAGAGATGCTGCAAAACAAAAACTGTGCATATATACTTCATAATATTAAGCTTTTGTAAATTGCAGCCCTTATTTAAGCACAATTGATGCCACAACTCTGCAGCAGTAATGTTGCTCTTTTGCTCGGTTATTCAGGCTTTCAAAAACCTGCTCTGTCACAGCAGAAGAATCTGATTCTAAGAGGAAGCTTTCTTTTTCCTTTCATTTCAATACTGTCTTGGAGAACAACTTTTTAGTTTGTTTTCTAATTAGACACTCCCAAAGATCAAGAATTAGAGAGCTTGCTTCATCTTTAAACAGCTGGGTTCCCAGCTGGGTTTATGTAATGACTTCACTAATTTCCTTTCTTTTAATGTGTTTGTTTTCTATTGGTGAGATGCATTGTTTGGAGTTAGAGTTCCTTTGCAAACAGTACTGCTTCCGCTGTTTTAGTTATCCTGCCGTCGATTCTATAGCTCTGATTTACGAGCTAACCTATTTTATCTAAGTCTGCTTTATGATGAACTGTAATGGGTTTTAGGCTTTCTAGTTTTTCAGCTGCTGTTTAGTTTTCAGGGACTTAAGAAACATTCTTCCAAGATATCATTAGAAGTTGGCAGAATGCTTTCATATATAATAAAATATCTTTAGGCTAATTTGCTGGGAAGTTTAACACCCTCATTAGGAGCTTTCTGTATGTGGCTTAACAATCTCACACGTTTGTTGTTCACAAGTCCTAACTTCCGATTAAGGGGATTTTGTTGGAGTTTAAGGTTGAGAAAGCATTATGGCTTAAACTTTTGGGGAAAGCAGCACTACAAAAGTGTAAGATTTTCAGTTTGTCATTAAAATGTCCCTTTTTATGAAACTGTATTGTCTGTTGTGAGAGACACACTGCACTCCATGACAGAATTGGATACATCACATGTTTTGGTATTTATTAATCATATGTGATGCCATAAGTTTGCAATGATAACCTCTTATGAGTATGCATGTGAATTTTTTTGCTTTGGAGAAGTCTGTCAAGGCATAAACATCTCCTTCTGAAAAAATGTTTCCATTTTCCTTTCTGCAGTACAGGGCTCTACAGCTTCAATACCACCCTGCAAAATCCTTAGCTCTGTCTTCATTTCTTTAACCATATTAATTAAACATATTATTCTTATTTCACAAAAGGGGAGACTGAAACAGAGCAAAACAAATACTTTGCTACGTAAATAACAAAACTCTTCTTGTTTTTATTTGTAGTTTTCTTCTTTGGTACTATGTTTAATTTGCTCCTTCTTTTCCCTTTCCACCATATGACAGGATTCACATAATTGTATGTATTTTCCTTTTAAGGAATCTGTATATTTTGGTCTCCAGGAGACATCTATCTTTTTTCCCTGAAGTCAGATAATACAATCAGTGGAAAAGAAGGAATTTCAGGGACCTGCTGACATTTTTTAAACCATAGCCAAAATAGTAGGTCTGAAGTGCCTTTCAGGAAGAAGTACCATGCAACAAAAAGACACGGAGGCAGAATTACAGTCCTTTGCCTGAGGGGTGTCCCTCCTTTCTGTGCAGACCATGCTCTTAACACCATAGTCAGAGCCAGACAGTGGAAGAAGGTCTACTTGAACACTGTCAAGGTGGAAGCTGTTTATGCTGAGCTTTGGAGGCCAGTTCAGGCACTTCTCTTTCTCATCCCTATCAGCTTGTTGCTGCCAGTTCCAAACTTAAACTGCCCTTCAGCTGCCCTTGCTTCTTTTCTTGCTTGTTCCCCCATATGCCAATACTCTGCTTTCAATTCGATCTGATGAAGGTAGATTTTACCTGAAGAAATTACTTCTGACTGGACACAGGCAAAGCTGGGGAAAGTCCCGAGACAAATAAAAATCCCTGTCATCCTTTTGTGGAACAAGCACAAAGGCCAGACTTTGAATTGCCTTAATTTAAATTCTGTGGACCATGAGCTTGCTGAATCTCATGTGTCACTCCGGAAACTTGACTGATTTCTCATAGCTACTATTTATGTAATAACTGTATTGTAAAGTTTTTAGAGATCCCTCATGGCAATACACTCTGCCACTGTATAAAATAAGTTTATCTGGAGATTATCGAAAACTCAAGAGCAAAATCATAGAGCTCCTTAATATACTGTGGAGGCAACTTTATTAAGTATAGAAACATTTTTTTTCTTCCATACCGCATGAATTGTGTTTCTAAATACCTGGAGTGGTAAATAATCATAGTTGCTACTGTAAAAGACAGAATTCTTCTGTGAGATACGAATGTTCTATTTATAATTTATTGTTGTCTAAAATACACAGCAGTAATTATGTTTATTCTGAGAAACCAAATGTTCTCATTTAAGGGTGTGGCTCTTTTGTTTTGTTTCTTTGCAAGCAAAAAATACAGCCTGTAAAGTAATAATGTGATGTAAGGCCAGAAGGCACAAACATTTCTTCACACAGTCACATTCTGTTTTCAGGTACCTCTTCATGGACTAGCCATGTTGTGAACTGCCACAACTCAGTCTGACTCTGCTCAGAGCGAGCGTGGATCTGGCTCATTTTATTAGCTCAGGCACGAATGCAAATATGGTTACACTGCCACCAAAGCCTGCTTAAATTCAAAAAGAGCAAAGTAGCTTTCATTTGGCAGAGAGATGAAACAAACTCCGGTAATTTAAGCTTGTCCTGCACTGGCCAGAACAGATGTTTCAGCACTGTGTTCCTAAAATTAGAGGTAGAAAGGAGAGAAATGCACTGCTTAAAGTTCACAAAGGTTGCTGAGAGACTATTTGGTATGTCTATGCTACTAAATTATAAGAAGGCTGGAAAGGGTGCTGTAGCACTGGTCCCAGCTCATCCACACTGTTTATTCCCCAGACTTGTTTCAGTGGGCTTCAGTTTGGCTTTTTGCAAAACAGCATGGTCTAGGGGACTCAGCCTTCAGCAGCATGAGCACATGTGGTCACTTCAACCTTGTCCTTGGGCCACTCCCAGGCTGACTTTTATTTAGCAGTAGACACTGCTTTATTACCCGCCCTTAGCTCAAGTTCAGCATAGCTATGACAACCTGAGCTGGCTCCTGCAACAGGGATTCAAGTCTCATCTTCCAGAACACTGTCCCTTTATCACTGCCATTAAAGTGTCTTAGTATCTAAAGTAGTGCACTGGAATAGCATGAGAGTCAGCAAGACCAGGTAGCATAGCTGCTGGGACTATTTCCTTGGGGAAAGAAGATGTGGATCTGAGAAGATATTTTGAAAAAGATAACCTATTATATTGTATATTATGTCTTCAGTGTGTAAATTAAATTACTTCTGAAAAAGAAATGAAGACCCTAGGACAGTACCTAATTTCAAAGTGTTCTTTGGCTTTAAAATCCAACCATCTGATAATGGGATCAGACTTGCCAACTTTCATGCTTACATACAGTAGTTGTTAACGGAAAACACTTGTATGATTTTTTTTTCTCCCTCATTCCATTTTTTTTTGTTTTTTTGCTGTCTAACAATCAAATGTATTTGATTGTACAATTGCTAGACATTATGGTGTATTGTTTCAGATGCATGTCTCCATAGTTACTGTTTACAGTATCTTTCTCTGCTTAGATTCTTGTGTCAATAATCTTCATTTGACAGTAGCAGGTCTTTATTTTTCAGCAAAAGAGATTCCTGTCCTCACCAGGCTGGTGATTAGGTAAACATTTAGGCAGATATTCTTCTCATATATATTTGGACATCTAAAAATTAGGCATTTATCATGGCATATCTCTTCAACTGTCTAAATGTAATCACGTAGTCTAAGCTGGTCACCTACGCTCCCTCTATAAACAACTGAGAGAGAGAGTTGCAAAAAATGAATCATTCAAATTATTTTAGATGGTTACCTTAAGAAGCCTGAAATAAGAACCAAGAAGAGATGAACGCCTACACCTCCTCTCACAAGTGGCATTTAATTTTTTCAGATCAAGAAACCAAAGTAGTGAAAAGTTTAATTGCATAGTCCCTAAGATACTGTTATTCTAATATCTTCATGGATAGCTCAAGCCAAACAGACGTCAGAGCGGGAGCAGTATTCAGAATTTCCTGATCCTCTGTATGATGCTCTGGACTGAAGAAGACTATTTCTCTTTAATTCATATTAACTAGGTGAAAACAAAATCAAGATTAGAAGACAAAGGAGATCAACCTTTCTTTTGATTTTTTTTTCTCCTGTCTTTTAGGCTAAGAGCTCCTTCAAATGCCATTCTCAGCTGATACTAATTTATGTAATACATATAGAATACTGTAATATTTCTGGTAAGTAGAACTACCATCAAAACTGCACCTGAAGGATTTCATATTCTTTCTTTGCTTTTGCCCCATGACATGTCCTATATCTGGCATATTGTACAGGTTGCAGAAATCACAGTTACTATCATGCCTCTGTGACTTATTCAGAAAAAACTGATCTAGTATTTCTCATTGCTGTTTCTTGATGCCCTATTCATTTTGTTGCTGCTCTTCTTAGACTCTCCATTATTTTAAATTACACTGTCTCAGAAACTTGTAAGCCTACTAAAAAAAAGTTTAAAGACAGAAAAAGATTGCCGGTTGTGTTGGGTCTTTTCCACCTCTCCTAGGCCCAATGACATAATCTTTTAAACACTTTGAAACTCATAACATGAAATATTTTTCACAAAGCATGTGACTGTTCTGAGACAACCACCCCTCAGAGGCCATCTTATGAGACCACTGAAAAACTATTGTGATGAAAAAGCAGCAGAAATGAAGTAGTAGAGCAGGGAATAGCATCAACTCAGCTCTGTGAATCATGCAGAATAATCTCTCCTTTTAATATATTCAGTACCTAATAGCAGCCCTTCCTCAAGGGCGTGTTTGCAATGTAATGAAAACATTTTATGTGGTTCCACCATCAGAACCTACTTGCACGTCTGCAACACCCAACACCCCCATATACCTGACCTCCGTCTATGATGCATAGCTGAAGTCCTCAGTGACTACATTACACAGTTTGTACAGGGAAAACTAGGAATATTTGAAATAAAGCATTTGTGATTACTCTGTTACAATGTAAAACAAGTTGTCAGGAGGTATCACCCTAAAACACAAAAAGACTAGACTTGGGGCACAATGCAAAACTCTTACTTGGAATACAGATTTTCAATTACCACTGTTCTCATGAAATAGAAAGACAAGAGGAAAAAAAAAAACACTTCAGAACCTAAAATGGCCCAAGCTTGAAATGAAGAAAAATACCTATTAAGGACACTAGTTACTAGATAATAACTAATAGAAACAGAGATATAGCTACAGCTTTGAGGAGGCCAAGGACTACTTCTGAAAGAGTGCTCTAGTGAGCTGTCTATAGAGTCAAACTTTATTACATCCTCTATCTCAGGCCCAGTAAATCTTAAATTCATTACTGAACGGTGATGTACCTCCAACAGGAGAGTTGTGGGTCACAATGCCCATGCGTTGTCCCAACATAGGAAATCTGGCTTTAAGTCTTCCATTCTCTCTTCCTTAACATGAGAAACTAACTGGATTAGGTCTCACTTTTTCTGCCCAGGTTCTGTCAACACTTCCTCTCCTTTGTTATTTTCAAATGAAAACAGTGTTAAAACCAAGTTCATGCATTGTGCGTTCTAGTTTTTTAATGGTATATATATTTTAGCTTTATGAAAATGTTAAAAAATAATTTATATCCGTAGTTGTCTTAAAGATATTATATTACCAGCAATTTTTTCCCTTCCAGGGACTTTTGCTTAAAGCTAAAGTTCCAGTGTGGCCTCCTAACTCCAAATCCTATGCCATTTTTGCCTTGCCAGGACATCTGGTCCATTAAAAAATTAGCCCAAAGCTGCACAGTGGTTTTTAAGTGAGACAAGACCAGAACCCCTTCACCAAGTTCCCAGACCTAATCTCTCTCTACAGAACTTTGTTGTTTACAATGCAAATTACAAATTCATGTTAAATGGAGTCTTAAAGTACAGAACAAATATTTTTTTTCTGGTTTCCTAAGAGTTGACTGGAAACATTGCAGAATACAGCCACGTAGTGTCTTTGAACACATGCCTTATGTTAGAGCATATAGGCTGCAACATTTTTCACTGTTCTATGTTAAATCATGCATTCAGTTGTTTCCATTTATACTGCATCAAAGCAGTTGAAATCCAATTGAAAAGTTTCTTTAGACAGCTATTGTGCAGGAACATGATGTCAATATTAATAAAGGCTGAATTTCCCCTTGGCTCACTTCTTACAGATAAGCTTTTCAATAATACACTGCTTGCACCAAAGGTCTGATGGGACTGGGAATAGTAAAAAACACTAATAAAAGAATGTTGAATGTTTTTATATTAAATTTCCCCACAGGCAAACTGAAAAGCCTACTTAGAGTACGCCAATCAACATGGCACTTATTAAATGTAACAAGAGTCCTGTTACAACAGATCTTTAAAGCCCCTAAATATGAATTAGAAAATAAAGACAAAAGACAATTACAGATGTACTTCTAGATTGAAGCCCTGGACACCTCACCTAATACTTACTAACATGACATTATGTTTGATCTTCAAAAAGACTCCATTTTTAACAGCCTACAGCTATATTTTTATTACCGCTATTTACTGTAGTTAAGAATTTTATACTTTCCATTTCGAGTCTTTTAAAGTGCATTTTTATGTTTGAGAAAAATACTGTAATTATTTAGATATAAGTGAAGTCAGTAAATAGGGTACAATACTCACATAACTTCGGGTTGAGTAATACAAGAAAACTGGAAGCATCTGAGTAAAAGTAGTGACCACAGTTAGGCCAATTAGAACAAACGCTTATGTCTTCTAATCATGGACAACTGAATGCCTGAAAAACATCCTCATTGTGAGGATTGCATCTGTTTCACAAAGGCTCATCTCTTACACCTGAATTTAAGCAATATTTTCACCCTGTCAAGGTAGTGACAAATATATTAAATCTGTCTGTCTTATGAGATTGCGAACCCCAATCTGAGATTTTGCCTTGGGCACAGCAATAAAAAATAAACTCAATTGTTAAGCATAGGGTTTATTTTCTGCAGAGGGAAAGAGAAAGGAAAAAGGTGGCAGGACCTCTTGCAGGTTTGTAGCTTATCTGTAAACAGCTGACTTATATTCTCTAAATAGCCATGAAACGTTTACACTTCTATGAAACTGGGACAACTCCTGTAGTAGTATTGTCATTTACGTTAATTGTTATCTATTAGTTTGGAAAAAGAAGTGCATTTTACAAAATAAATTTTAAAAAAAGAACAATAAATCTTTTGTGGAATCCATGCTAACATAAAGTATTTTGTTTGAAGCTCTAAGCAAAGCACAAGGCAATGCTTATCAAAGTCTGTTCTGTGTACTCAGTAGTTTTCTAAGTTTGTCACATGAAAACATAAATGTCATTTAAAAATGCTGACAACACACTAAATATGTTCCCATCATATTTGATGAGTCTGCACTGAACTCCATTGGGATCTTTCAGGTGATTTCCTATTTATATTGGATCATATGTTAAATAAACAACTGCTGTATTTGTCACAAAGAAGTTGCACATTTATTAATGGGACAAGAGGCAGTGTCTATTAAGTGTCTTAAAATGTTATCTAGGCTATGGAATACTTTGAAACCCTAGCTTAGCACAGTTTTCTGTTTTCCATGGCCCACAACTGTAAAATATATAAAATACAATCTTGCATTTATGGATAAATTCTGAAATGGTGAGGATTAGGTGCCATAGCTTCCGAGATGACTTCACACTTTATAAATACTTGAGTTACTGCTTCAATATCAGTATGTTGTTGTTTGAGTAAGATACATATTTATTCAAAGTTTACTTAAGTAAAAGTTGAAAATATATTCTACCAGGTATTGGGTTTCTGCTGTAGACTTGCAGAATTGAATTTGACTGTATGTTCTTTGTAATGTTGCTGGACATATAAATATTTCCAACACCTATATTAAAGGAAAAATGTATTGCTTATACCCAAACTGGAGAATGAATGCTATTGATACCAGCAGATATCAGCTATTCGTCAATGTGATTGATAGCTAGCAAATTTATTCACCAAGTAGCAACAGAATTGGCAAGACGTCATTCTATTTTACATAAAAATTTAAAACTAATTAGTATTTGATAGAATAGCTGGTTTATAACTTGTATGGAGTAATCATCATTTCATTCTACCTAGTTGAAAGATAAACAAAAACAGACTGGTAAAACAAGTTCCGGATTTCAATAGGTGATATTTCCTAAAGTTCAGTAAAATGTTGGTAAAACCAACAGGTATGAAGAGTTAAGGGATGAAAACAGAGAAAAGACTTGTTATTACTTTGGGAAGTATGATGAATCTGGAGGAAGATGAGTTTAACCTATCGTCATGAATGTCTATTTTAGGAGGCATATCAAGAAAATGCAAAGAGCAAAAGCAGAGGAAAGTACATAAAAATTTTAAAAACCTAAGAGGTCAAGTATTAGAAATCAATAAATAAAAAATCAGACTGAATAAGACACTGTAAAAGTTACTAAACAAATAACAAAATAAGTCTTCAAAACAAGAAATGAGAATATGGAAAGGAAGATATATCCTACACAGTTACTGCCTGTGTGTCATTAACTAAATTAATACCTTGGGTTTTAATAAGGATGTTCCAGCTAACTATAGTGGCAAAAACCAGATGAATAATAAGAATGACCTTATAAACTCAGAATTATAATAACCAAGATGGGAACAGAAGACCAAAATCCTAATACTCTCAAACCGCATGTCTGTTTTCTCTCTATCCCAGGACGCTAAAAGAGCCAACGTGCAGAATTACAGGTCCATCAGTGTCTTTCTATCCATTCAACAGTGAACAATAGTACACCCAGAGGAAAACAAACACAATGCTCCAAGGGAGAAAGAGGAGGAAAAAAATCTATCAAGACAACTTTATGTCTCTTCATAGTTACTTCTGTGGCATAACTTCAGTTCAGGGTAGGTATAAAGTAAACCGACATGAGTTTTAAGTCATTTTAATTATACTTGGAGATGATCTAGGTATGAGTACATCTCATCTGAGTGAGTATAATTTCTCAAGTTTTCTGAATCACTTATGACTGCATAAATCCTTGGATCGATAGATTTTAAGGTCATAAGAAAACACTATGGTAATCTAGTCTGACCAATATCCATACAATCTCATCAGTAATTTTTTCACGGAACTAGTGGCTTCTCTTTGACTGATGACACAGATTTTTAAACATGTTCCTGTGATTGCAAAAACTCTTGCTGGTAGAATCTGTGTGTCATCAAATATGTCATCCTGTACTAAAGATATGTCTTACAAGTCTGTAATCTTCTGATGCTAGCTTCTTACCCATCAATTTTTTTCATTTGTTTACGGACATTCATCTACATCAGAAAGTTGTAAATGATACAGTAATAACTTTGTTTCTGTTATAACTTTGAAAATGTTTCATTTAAGAAGTAGTCAAAAGCAGTACTTCAAACTATCTACAGCGTTAACAATATACTCAACATGGAAATGATTTGACAACAGAAATGAAAACAGTTTTTGCCCTTGTGCAAATGCAGCATGAGACATTTATTGTTTTGTCCTTCCCCAAATGTTGCCAGACCCTTTACTTTCTCATAGATTGATTTCATCCATTTCATAGCTGGACTCTGTGAAGCCAAAAGCTGCAAAACTTTTCAGAAAGGCAAGGTAATGTGTAGACTGAATAAACTCTTTAAAGATGTTTTCTTTTTCACTTTGTCCTAGCAGGGGGAAAAAAAAAGGTCAAAAGTTAAGATCAGTTTCCTGTGGGGAAGCTGATGAAATGTTTCATTATCTGTGCAGTGAGGCAGACAACTTCAAGAAAATGTCACTAACTTAGCATGATATTCTTAAACTATCATATCACCCAGCCAAACCACAGGAATACATTATAAGAAAGATCTGTGAAGTAAAATTTAAAAATCAAAGGTAAATTTTTTAGGAGGGCATTTTCTTCTCCCTCCCTGATGTATAATTAGAGCCCCAGATGGAACAGGTAGGTCAGCCTGCTAAATGAGGGCGCCTTATTACTTTGTGGAATCCAATAAAGGTAGAAAGATTGAATATTTTAATTTGAAAAAAAAGTATATATAAATTATTCGACATTTTCAACAAGTAGAAGATGACTTAGCCTTTTCTGCCGCAATTTATGCTCTCGCTTCACATTTTGGTAGTGGCATCTGAGCAGAGACAAGGCTGTTAACCAATCAGTTGAACATTTGTTTCTCACTTCACGTTGATATCCCAAGAGGAGCGATGTTGTCCAGCAAGCAACAGTCATATATGTAAATAAGGCATAGATATCTATTCCCCTTCCCTCTCTTCTTTCCCCCAGTGGGAACTTGGAAGGGAAAAGAAAGAAGGTGGGGGGGGGGGGGGAATTTCTCAGTCAATAATCCATT